>MU127434.1:509638-693039 GCA_014904945.1 Gyrodon lividus
ATTCCAAATTCCTCTTGTTCCTGTTTCTATTCCCTGATTATCATTAGCAAGTGCTTCTTTGCCCACTCTGTTATACATATATACTTAGTTTTCACTTTGGATTCCTCAGTTGTTCTTTGCCCCTCTTTGGCAGCGGCTGAGGTGAGTTTACTTATACCTATTTGCTACTCCTAGCTAATCCCTAGTAGTCCGGGCAATCACTGCCCTCTTATAGGTGAATATAATGATTCTTTGCCCCTCTTTGGCAGCGGTGGAGTCTGGGCAATTACTGCCCTCTTATAGTTTTTGTCAGCTTCATCTCAGACAAGACAGTTGCCAACTGGCTGGCTGGCCTTCACTTCTGGCACACTGTCAATCACGCTCAATGGAACATGGATGACATGCTCCACCATGTCTGGCATGGAGTTGCCAAGACCATCCCCCCTCCTCTTGTCATGCCAAATGTCCCCAGTCACCATTGAGGCTCTCATTGTCCTATGCAATGGTCTGGACCTCTCCCTTCCCCTCAATACTGCAGTGTGGGCCATTGCCTCTGTCACCTTGGGGAGTTGGTCATTCCCAGCCTGAATCTCTACTCACCCACTAAGCACATCTCCTAGGCAGTTCTTCCTCTCACCACACACACTCTCACCAACCTCACCTGCTTCTCCTCCTTCCACATACCCTGGACCAAGACCATGAAAGAAGCCAGTGTGGACATCTCTATCACCTCCCATCCTCACAGAATGTGTCCTCTGGCCTCTGTTCTCAACCATGTCATCCCTCTTCACATATCACACCATTCTCGGCTCTCATCTCCCCCTCTCCAAACCCAACTTTCCTATGCACTGTGATGCTGTCTGGATTGCTGCCAGGTTCCCCAGCATGCTGGGTCACTCCTTCCGCATTGGTGGGACCACAGAGCTTCTCCTGCAGGGGATCAACCCGGACATGGTCATGCAACAGGGCTGCTGGAAGTCCAAAGCCTTCCTTGAGTACTGGTGTTGTATTGAGTCTATCCTTCCTCTTTTCATTTCCTCTTCTGCCTCCTTGGCCCGCTGCCTAGTTCTTGGTGATGTAATGTCTGATTTCATGCATCAACACCACATTCTTGCACCCCCTCCAGCTACTTAGTCTCTGCGTGTTACAAATTTTATATCTCTTACTTTTCTTGTACTCTATGATCACATGATTAGTCACATGACCTACTTGCAACTGCTTTTACTGTCGTCAGGTGACCTCCTTTCCGCTTATGACATCATACCTCATGACCTATGCATGTGCGTTTTAGTTCTTTCTATATGACATCAATTTCTTCTCTAATGTTCTATGACATTCTATGATACTCCACTATGACATCATATGCTGACTGATAGCTGACTCAGACACTTTAGGGTAGACATTAGTTAGTAGTATATAAGATTCAATATAGCAACCAGGGAACTCCAGTTTAGTTCACTTGGGTCTTATCCTACAGACTACGAGTTCGGTCTTCTCTCTAGTCATCACTGCTTTGCAGACTGTTGATATCGTCACCCCTCATCATCATCATTCTTGTTTGAGTGTTGTTCCTAGGACATCGCTTTGCAATTTGTCTGTGGTGCTTCACTGCGCCTTAGCTATCTCTGCTTACTCCATACTCCTGCTCTCACAAATGCATTTCTTCTGGTCATCGCTCAACTCTGGTGTGTGGCTCGGGCTCCGAAGGAGACCCTCTAAGTAGTGAGCTTCGCTCTGATGTCAGTCTTTTCTCATGTCTCCATCAGGCCCAAGGGGTCTGCACATGCTCAGAAGGTCTGCCTCTTGAGATCTCCCTCTTCTTGTCTTATTGCCCAATCTCGTGCTTTCAGTTCTGCATCTGCCTGCTTGTTTCTGGACCAATCAGAACACCTGACTGCCTCTGTGGTCTGGCAAAGCCAGACCTTCCCACACACAAATGTGAACATTTTCATCCTCCCCATTCTTTGCGCTCCCCAGGAAAAAGTAGTATTCAAATCCCACCCACATACCTTTGAGATACTTTACTTTTTCTCCTCCAGTTCTCCTCACACACTATCATACAAAGGCAGGACCCCAGAGGTGGTTTGAATAGTATAGGATAGTACAGGATACTTGTCATGCTGAAAAATCCTAAGTCCTGTGTGAACTACTAGTACCACTAGTACTTGTAGACTTCACAAACAATAGGATGAGAATATATGTGCTGATATTATGATATATGCTTGAAGTGTATGGGGACGTTGTCACATCCCGAAAATGCCCTAACCAACCCAGCCCAATTCCGAACCCCTATGACCAAATCCCGAATCCCAGCCCTCGGACTTTACCTTAGACAATTCTCTTTCATCGGACATTCCGAACCCCGTACTTCCCGTCCTGGACTTTCCGCATTCCCGTCCCGGACTTTCGCATCCCTATCTCGGTTATTGCTTGACATATGTCACTCTCCTTTGACACTTCTTGACATTTACAGTTCCTATCAATAATTCCCTTCCCCTTGCTTCGCAATTATTGCGCCATTGCCTTCGGTCATCATTCTACCATTCTGACACCATTCCGATTCATTCCTTCCCTTCCTCCGGAGACCCAAAACTCCGATTCGTCCGATAGTACTTTAACATCTTTATATCTTCCGGACACTTCAGTATATAAACCCGCGTGTACTCTCTGATATTTCCTCAGTTCAAATATCAACTAAATCCTGTTCCTTCCTGATCACCTCCCTTCCAATCCGCTAAGTCCTTAAGTTGACCTTAGAACCAACCTCTGACCCTCCGCCCTTAAATTAAGGAACCGAACTCATACAGGGGTGCAGCACATAAGCTGAAGCCACAGTTCCTGACCCCTCCGACACCTCTCAGGAATTCCCGCAAACCCTGCCCCCTCCGCAACTCCAGAACATCTGGGAATTCCGGGAAAGAACCGGACTTGACATTGGGCGAAACCGCTTGGAATCTTGGGATCCACTTGGAATTGATCTGGAACTTGTGCAGGCGTGTGAACCCTTACTGTATTCCATCATCCTCATCATTCCCAAGCCTCCAGGGACACTCCATCACTTCCTTAAATCGCTTAATCCCAATTCCTCTTGTTCCTGTTCCTATTCCCTGATTATCATTAGCGAGTGCTTCTGTCACATCCCGAAACTTCCCTAACCCATCCGGCCCAATTCCAAACCCCTATGATCAAATCCCGAATCCCAAGCCTCGGACTTTACCTTAAACAATTTCTCTTTCATCGGACATTCCAAACCCTGTGCTTCCCATCCCGGACTTTTGCATTCCCGTCCTGGACTTTCCGCATTCCTGTCCTGGACTTCCATATTCTTGTCCCGGACTTTCGTATTCCTATCTCGGTTATCTCTTGACATATGTCACTTTCCTTTGACACTTCCTGACATTTACAGTTTCTAGTGATAATTCCCTTTCCCCTTCCCTCGCAATTATTGCGCCATTGCCTTCAGTCATTATTCTCCCATTCTGATGCCATTCTGATTCATTCCTTACCTTCTTCCAGAAACCCGAAACTCCGAGTCATCCAACATACTTTAACATCTTTATATCTTCCGGACTCTTCAGTATATAAACCCACGTGTACTCTCTGATATTTCCTTAGTTCAAATATCAACTAAATCCAATTCCTTCCTGATCCCCTTCACTCTGAACCTCCTCAGTCCTTAAGTTGACCTGAAGATTGATCTCCGACCCTCCGCTCCGAAATCAAGGAACAGAACTCGTACAGGGGCACAGCACATAAGCTGAAGCTGAAGTTCCTTACAACTCCGACCCCCCTCAGGAATTCCCACCAAACCCTGCCTTCTCCTCCAGACTATCCGGGAATTCTGGGAACAAATCTGGATTTGACAGTATATTCGAACTCAAACCTCTACAAGTTTGCTAACATCATATCTTATCTGCATGTCTAGAACTATCCAGACTTGTGCCCAAACACACAGTATGCAAAGCATCGACACAGCTCAGTTGAAGGCAGCCCAAGAAGATGCCCTGCACTCCCTGATGACCTCGCGTTGAGGCCCCGATGTTGCCAAACAATTCCAAAGCTTTTCCGCTCGTTGTACATCAACCTCCACCTCTCAGACAAGACCTCCATCTCAAATCATCTCCACCCCTACTCCCACAGGTTGTCGCCCCAGACCCCTCTGATGACGGGAACGGCGGCAACAACAACCCTGACCCTTCTGATGACGACAACCCCAACAATGCAATCCTGCCTAACCCCATCATGGCGCTTGCAAATGCAGTTCGCAGCCTTGCTGAGTTATTGTGCTGTGACCACGAATCCAAAAACTCCTCATCTCTGTGCACAAAGGTGCGGGAACCTGACACCTTCGACGGGACTGATCCGCATAAGCTGTGGGCCTTCCAGGACTGTTCCCACGCGAAAGTCACCTTTGCCCAGTCTTACCTGAAAGGTGTGGCCCTCGAATGGTTTGAGCCCGACCTCCTCCAGATGGACGGACAATTATTGGGAATTCATCCTCGAGCTCCAGACCAACTTCGGCCCCCATGACCCTGTCAGTGATGCTGAACACCAACTTGACCACCTATCCATGAAAGACTCCCAACACATCAACAAATACGTGGTGGAATTCAATTGTCTAGCCTCCCAGGTCCAGGGGTACGGTGAGGGAGCCCTCCGACATCACTTTTACAATGGACTTCCAGATCGTGTCAAGGACAAGCTTTCCCACATCAGAAAACCACGCTCCCTAGGAGAACTCCGGACTCTCTCCCAGACTATTGATGGGAGATATTGGGAACGCAAGCCCTGACAAGCACCATTTTCCGACATACTCCGTTCCTCCTATTTCATTGAAACTTTTTGATGGTACTTCCAATTCTATGATTACCCGTGCTGTTGACCTTTCCGTTTGTTTCCCTTCCGGCTTTGTCACCTCCGATACATTTTATGTTACTCCATTGGATTCATCTTGCTCCCTTGTTCTAGGACACAACTGGCTCACCCGCTACAATCCGTCGATTGACTGGGTACTGGGCAGTATTACTTTCCGAACGCTGGCTCAAGACTTGCCAACGCCCCTGACATCACCTCCAGAGATTCTGGACCCTGGTCCCCTATCTCACTCCGACACTCCTGACAAGCCGCCTCGCAAAGCTCCTCACATCTCATTTGTCAATGCTGCTGCCTTTGTGCGTGCATGCAAACTTGATGGTTCTGAGCAGTTCAGCATTCACCTCTGTCCCCAGGACTCCAAACTCCGGAATTTCCGAAACCCCCAAAGAAGTTGATCTGTCCTCCGTCCCTCTGGACTATCACAATGTCCCTGATGTCTTCAGTAAGCACAAGGCTGACGCCCTTGCGCCCCACAGGGAATTTGATCTCAAGATTGACTTAGAGGAAGGTGCTTCCCCTCCTCTCGGGACTGTTTACCTGGTTTCCACTACAGAACTCAAGTCCCTCCGGGAATTCATAGACAAACACCTCAACTACGGCTTCATCTGCCAGTCCAAATCCGCCCACGGTGCTCCCGGCCTCTTTGTCCGCAAGAAGGACAGATCCCTCCGCCTCTGTGTCAATTTCCGAGGACTCAACAAAATCACAAAAAAAGACTGCTATCCCCTACCCCTGATCTCCGACCTCCTTGATTCCCCTAGCTGCCCCAAGGTATACACAAAAATTGACCTCCGCCATGCATACCACCTTGTCCGTGTTGCTCCTGGGGATGAATGGAAAACTGCCTTCCGGACTTGCTATGGCTCGTACGAGTGGCTGGTGATGCCCTTCAGGCTCACAAATGCCCCTGCGGCTTTTCAGCGGTTCATCAATAGCATCTTTGCAGACCTCCTAGATGCCTGCATCGTGGTCTGCCTCGACGACATCCTCATCTACTCCAATGACATGGCGTCTCACAAAGAACATGTCCAGGAAGTCCTCCGGCGACTCTGGAAACACGGACTTTATGCCCAACCAGAGAAATGTGAGTGGCACTCAGACTCCGTCAAATACCTGGGCTACCGTTTCTCTCCCCAGGGATTGACCATATCCCCGGAGAAAGTCCAGGCAGTCCAAGATTGGCCCGAGCCCCGGAAAGTCAAGGACATTAAGTCCTTCCTTGGGTTCGCCAACTTCTATCATTGCTTCATCTTCAGCTACTCCAATATCGTTGTTCCGCTCACCCAACTCACTCGGAAAAACACCCCATGGAACTTCAACAATTCCTGCTGCTCCGCCTTCACCCAACTCAAAGAGGCCTTCACCTGAGCCCCTATCCTTACTCACTGGATTCCGGACTGTCCTATCACAGTCAAAACTGATGCTTCGGACTATGCTATCGCAGGAATCCTCTCGATCTGGTGTCCGGACGAGCAATTCCACCCTGTCACGTTTTACTCCTGCACCCTGACAGCCCTGGAACTCAACTATGACACTCATGATAAGGAGCTCCTAGCTATCCACGAAGCTTTCCGGCATTGGCATCACTATCTTGAAGGGTTCCGGCACCCCTATCGATGTCGTTACCGACCACAAAAATCTGGAATACTTCTCCACCTCCAAAGTCCTGACCCGCCGGCAAGCCCGCAGGTCGGAATTCCTATCCCAGTTCAACCTCATCATCTGCTTTTGCCCTGGATGCTTAGGAGCTAAACCTGACTCCCTCACTAGATGCTGAGACGTCTACCTGAAAGAGGGGGATAAGGACTATGCTCGCATCAATCCCCATAACCTCCATCTGGTGTTCACTCAGGAACAGCTTGCCTCGTCCCTACGAGCCACTATCCTACTCACCCCGGTCCTCTGGACCTTGTCCCTGCTTGATATTGAAGACATTCACAAGGACATCCTAGATTCCCTGTCCTCTGACCCCATAGCCTCCCTCCATCTTTCGGACTTGTTGGACTCCCGGTGGGCTGTCAACCCCGAAGGTTTCCTGACCCTTGACAATCACATCTTTGTCCTGGAAGCTAAGGACCTCCGTCTTTGCATTCTCCGATACAAGCATTACCACCCCCTGTCTGGACACTTCGGGCAAAACAGGACATTAGAGCTCGTCTGCCGGGAATACACTTGGCCAGGACTCCACACCTTTGTCAAGAACTATGTCAGTTCCTGCACTTCCTGTGCCCGAGCTAAAACTCTGAGACACCGCCCCTACGGAATGCTCAAGCAGCTTCCAATCCCCAAAAAGCCCTGGAACTCCATTTGCATGGACTTCATTGAACAACTTCCATCTTCCAGCAGATATACTGCAATCCTTGTAGTCATCGACCGCCTTTCCAAACAATCCATGTTCATTCCCACTCATGACACTATTGACTCTCCAAGCCTCGCGGAACGATTCCTGCTCCATGTATTTTCCAAGCATGGAGTTCCCTCCCATATCACCTCCGATCAGGGTTCCGAGTTCGTCTCTTATTTCTTCTGTTCCCTCGGGAAAGCCCTTGACATCCGACTTCACTTCACTTTGGGATATCATCCCGAAGGCGACAGGCAAATGGAACGAGCGAACCAAACCCTCGAGCAGTATCTCCAAATCTACTGCAACCACCAACAGGACAATTGGTCGGAACTCCTACCCCTCGCAGAATTCGCCTACAATAATGCCCCTAGTGCAACTACAGGAGTATCCCCATTCTTCACTAACAAAGGCTACCATCCCAACATCTCGGTCTATCCCGAAAGGGATCTGACATCATCCCGCACCCGTGAATATGCAGTCGACCTACAGGAACTCCACGAATTCCTACACACAGAAATAGCCCACGCTCAGCAATGCTACCAAGGACCTGCGGATTCCCGACAACTTCCTGCACTGGACTTCCAGATCGGAGACCAAGCATTCGTCAAGGTGAAGTACTTCCACTCCACTTGCCCTTCCAAGAAACTCCCGGAAAAGAACCTCGGCCCCTATCCCATCATCGCCCAAGCCGGATCCCTGTCCTTCACCCTCCGACTCCCGGACTCCATGCGTGCTGTCCACCCCGTCTTCCACATCTCCCAGTTAGAACCCACAACTCCAAACACCATCCCAAATCGGGTCCAACCCCCACCTCCCCCAGTTGAAGTCGACGGAGAACCCGAATATGAAATCTCTGAAATCCTAGACTCCAAAATCAACTGCCGATGCAGGAATTGCCAACTCCTGTACCTGGTAAAGTGGGCGGGTTATGAAGGGACTGATGAAGAAACTTCCTGGATCCTCGCAACCGAGCTCGCTCACGCATCGGAACTCATCTCGGACTTTCACTCTGCATATCCCGGAAAGTCCAGACCCCTTAATTCACCTGGATGAGGGCGGAAACATCCTTCCCCCCGCACGGCAACGCCACTTCCACGGCCGCCCACTTCCCTGCTCCAGCCTCCTGGCACAATGAGTGCGCCTGCACACACCTCGCACACATCCGGGATTGCCTGGTCTTCAGGCCCGGACACGGCACCCCCGCCCTCACACAGGCCACACAAGGAGTATTGGCCCCGGGGAGCCAACCCCCTGGCCTTCCTGCACTCATCTGCGACGGCCCCACCTCAGACCCCTTCAGCGAGCCGCTAGCCCCACGCCTCTGCGACTCCTGTGACCCCTGCCACAACCTCTCAGCTGCCAGCCATGCAACCTCCACCTCCTCTCGTCCTCCTCCGCTTTTCTCCGCGCCTCCTCCTCAAGTTTCTGCCTCACCTCTTCGTGCTTTTCCACCTCCCGCTGGGCCTTCTTCTCCCTGGCCTCCTGAATCCTGCAGGCAGACTCCCATGCACGTTCTTCCTCCTCTTTCTGGAGACGAGCAATTTCATCGTCGGATTGTGAGTGAGTAGACATGGTAGATGATGGAACTAAACAACAGGCAGTCAATAGTCGCAAGGCACCTCAGATTGATCCCCGCTTTTCAAACTCCACCATACTTCTATTTCCTATCACGGACTCCTATCCAGGTACTCAAGGGTTTGTGCCTCAGAGGGGGATACTGTGTATTCCTATCTCGGTTATCTCTTGACATATGTCACTTTCCTTTGATACTTCCTGACATTTACAGTTCCTAGCAATAATTCCCTTTCCCCTTGCCTTGCAATTATTGTGCCATTGCCTTCAGTCATTATTCTCCCATTCTGATGCCATTCCAACTCATTCCTTATTTTCTTCTGGAAACCCGAAACTCTGAGTCGTCCGACATACTTTAACATCTTTATATCTTCCAGACTCTTCAGTATATAAACCCATGTGTACTCTCTGATATTTCCTTAGTTTGAATATCAACTAAATCCCATTCCTTCCTGATCCCCTTCACTCTGAACCTCCTCAGTCCTTAAGTTGACCTTAAGATTGATCTCTGACCCTCTGCTCCAAAATCAAGGAACAGAACCCGTACAGGGGCACAGCACATAAGCTGAAGCTGAAGTTCCTTACACCTCTGACCCCCCTCAGGGATTCCCGCCAAACTCTGCCCTTCTGCGCACTCCAGACTATCCAGGAATTACGGGATTGAACCTGGACTTGACAGCTGGAGAGTGTGGAGGAGTCAACACTATTGTAGAAAGACAGTGAAGGGGAATTAGAGGGCCAAGAGATTGGCTTGAATAACTGTTGATGAAGTTGAGCTTCCTCCCTCTTCACATTCTCCTGTTTTCTCTGTGTAGCTGCCTTCTGGCAGACCTTCAAACCACTATGTGCATAGTACACATACAATGACTGCTTGCTTTCCCTGAGGCTGACCCATTCTTTGCATAGTGTACAGTGAGCTTCCCGTCATCCCTTTGCATTGACATGTGTCTCAACGTTTGACAGATTGTTAGAGTTTGTAGAGCATGAGGTGAGTTCCAGACAGCTCCCACTGCTGTCACCACTGTCCTTTCCATGTCCCTCACCAGAATCCTGTAGTCTATCATCATCCTCCCAGAAGGCATCCATCCCAGTTTCCCACTCAGGGCTGGAAGTGTCCTGATTGTAAACCACTGTGGATATGTCTGTGATGGGCCCATCAACAATTTCCGCAGGCAGTGGATCAGGATTGTGCTGAGATATCCGGGCTTCCATCCTGTGGAAGCCATGGCGACTTGGGCAGGAAACATTACTATTCTGGTGAGTTTGAAAGTTGGCTTCTGAAAGGTAATCATCATCAGAGTTCCAGATATTACTGAGTATCCTGTCCTGTGATGTGCTATAGTCAGCTGCTGGACTGGAGGACCGTGACATGTGTTCATGCAGATGCAGCAAAGCATTGGCTGATACTTGTGCTGCTATTACTTTGCTGATGTACAGTTACCATATATAGCAATAGAGATTGGCAGAGTGGAAGCATCATGGGCCAAAATCCGACAGCCCACTCATTTGCAATAAAAGTATCCTTGACCACCATTGAAAGTTGCTCATACACACTACACCATATCATTTGTTCAATACTATGTTCTACCAAAAACCATTATTTGAGAGATAGCCAAAAAGTTAAAATGAGGACCCCAGATGCACACAAACAACACCAACCAGGGGAGTCCATGTTGAGAATTCTATTTCTGGTGGCCCCTTGGCAGATGCTGTGAAATAGTTCTCATAATATTACCAATACTTCATGGCCATGAATCCAGGGGCATACCCCCATGTAAATTATCCCAGACCATTATTATTATTTAGCGAATCTAATCTAATAGGATTAGGGCCTAGGGTCCAGTTACAGGTTACCATAAAATATGATAAAAATGAACAGATTATAAATTAGTTATCATTTTAAAACCACTCATAAATTCGCAAATGTGCCTGTGGCACATTTGCATGCCACTTGAATCATTTCAACAAAACCATCATAATGGGAAATGGTTTAAATACCACACAATCAAATGCACATGCAGCACATTTCATTAAGATTGATCAGTATGTGCATCTACCTACAACTTACACATTATATTTAAAACCAAGAGGGTTATAACAATGGTTTGTGGAAAGCATGCAAATGCTCCATTGTTGCATTTGAGTCCATCACTAATCCAGTGGACATTGCCAAGTCTGGGTTCAATCCCGGAATTCCTGGATAGTCTGGAGCACACGAAAGGGCGGAGTTTGGCGGGAATCCCTGAGGGGGATCAGAGGTGTAAGGAACTTCAGCTTCAGCTTATGTGTTGCACCCCTGTACGAGTTCTGTTCCTTGATTTTGGAGCAGAGGGTCAGAGATCAATCTTAAGGTCAACTTAAGGACTGAGGAGGTTCAGAGTGAAGCAGATCAGAAAAGAACAGGATTTAGTTGATATTCGAACTAAGGAAATATCAGAGAGTACAAGCGGGTTTATATACTGAAGAGTCCGGAAGATATAAAGATGTTAAAGTATGTCAGATGACTCAGAGTTTCAGGTTTCCAGAAGAAAATAAGGAATGAGTTGGAATGGCGTCAGAATGGGAGAATAATGACTGAAGGCAATGGCACAATAATTGTGAGGCAAGGAGAAAGGGAATTATTGATAGGAACTGTAGATGTCAAGAAATGTCAAAGGAAAGAGACATATGTCAAGAGATAGCCAAGATAGGAATACGAAAGTCTGGGATGGGAATGCGAAAGTCTGGGACAGGAATGCGGAAAGTCTGGGACGGGAATGCGGAAGTCCAGGACAGGAAATATGGGGTTTGGAATGTCCGATGAAAGAGAAATCTTCTAAGGTAAAGTCCGAGGCTTGGGATTCAGGATTTGATCATAGGGGGTTGGAATTGGGCCGGATGGGTTAGGGAAGTTTCGGGATGTGACAGACATACCAATTGAACAAGAGAAAATAGATCAAATATTAAACCACACCAACATATGTCTTTGTTCAAAGACTATATTTACTTCTGTGCATATCATTGTTAATGATGATATATAAATGTTGCATGTATGCAAATGTATGTGTGTATTGTGAACACACATACAATTTGGTATACATTATCATCATTAACAATGATATGCACAGAAGCAAATATAGTCATTAAACAACACAAGTGGATTAAGTTGTATGACATCTCTTTGACAAGGGTTCTTCAACATTAACATCAGTTAGTGCCCATTTTGTCAACAGACAACCTTTCACCTCCTCCTTTTCAGACAATGTATCTGCCAGTTTTCTCCCAAATAGATACACGGCAGCATTGTAAGGACCATATGGCATATCTATAGACTCATCTGGGAATTAAAAATTAAAGGTCAAAACCAAATTGAACCTGGAAAATATTCTAGAGGTGTTTATGATATATATAGTAACCACTTTCAGAAGAAACAAAAAGAATTGGTGGTCAGGAAGAATTTATAACGCCAATATACATGATGGAGAGGAGGAGGGGAGGATTTCAGCCATAGTGGTTCCAATAAATTCCGGAGGGTCTCAGGAATGGTCCTGATAGATTCCTAGACCTTGAAAAGCCCATCCAGACCCTCGGAACCCTGCCAGAGGTCTGAGCTGAATTGATAGCCAGTAGGGAGTGGGAGGAGGAGGAGGGCATGGTCAAGTGATATCAGAGAAATTACAGCAGGGTTCAGCTACTATCACAGCATGTTCAGGAGGTGTCACATCCCGAAACTTTCCTAACCCATCCGGCCCAATTCCAGCCTCCTATGATCAAATCCCAAGCCTCGGACTTTACCTTAGAAGATTTCTCCTTCATTGGATATTCCAAACCCTGTATGTTCTATCCTGGCCTTTTGCATTCCCATCCTGGACTTTATTATTTCTATCTTGCCTATCTCTTGACATATGTCTCTTTCCTTTGACATTTCTTGACATCTGGCTAAGGATTTCCAGAAGTCCACTTCCCGTGCAGCCAAAATGTCCCCCGCTCCAGAAGCCAAACCGAAGGCCTCCACCCCTGAGGCAAAAAATTAGGGTGCAGCCTTCCAGACTCCGCATGGGAAGGAGGCTGTGTTGAATCCCACTGTGCACCTATGGAGACACATCTCAACATGTCCACTCTTTATGATCCCAAGGCCCTTATGCTGCTTGTGGCTTTTCCCGACTTCTCCTAAATTTCTGCTTTCCCTGCTTTGTTAGATTGTGGTTCTACTGATTGTTTCATTGATACTGCTTTCATTAACAAGCATCATTTTCTGACATATTCTGTTCCCCTATTCCATTGAAACTTTTTGATGGTATTTCCAATTCTACAATTACCCATGCAGTTGACCTTTCCATTCGTTTCCCTTCCAGCTTTGTCACCTCCAATACATTTTATGTTACTGCATTGGATTCCTCTTGTTCCCTTGTTCTAGGACACAACTGGCTCACCTGCTACAATTTGTCGATTGACTGGGTCCTGGGCAGTATTACTTTCCAAACACCAGCTCAAGACTTGCCAACGACCCTGACATCACCTCCAGAGATTCTGGACTTTGTTCCCTTATCTCACTCCGACACTCCCGACAAGCCGCCTCGCAAAGCTCCGAGCAGTTCAGCATTCACCTCCGTCCCCAGGACTCCAAACTCTGTTCCATATCCCATGATTCTGGCACTTCCGAAACTCCTGAAGAAGTCAATCTGTCCTCCGTCCCTCTGGACTACCATAATTTCCCTGATGTCTTCAGTAAGCACAAGGCTGACACTGTCATGCCCCACAGGGAATTTGATCTCAAGATTGACTTAGAGGAAGGTGCTTCCCCTCCTCTCAGGACTGCTTACCTGGTCTCCACTACAGAACTTGAGTCCCTCTGGGAATTCATAGACGAACACCTCAACTATGGCTTCATCTGACAGTCTAAATCTGCTCACAGTGCTGCTGTCCTCTTTGTCTGCAAGAAGGATGGATCCCTGCACCTCTGTGTCGATTTCTGAGGATTAAACAAAATCACGAAAAAAGACTGCTATCCCCTACCCGTGATCTCTGACCTCCTTGACTCCCCTAGCAATGCCAAGGTATACACCAAAATCGACCTCCACCACGCATATCACCTTATCTGCATTGCTCCCAGGGATGAATGGAAAACCGCCTTCCGGACTTGCTATGGCTCGTGCAAGTGGCTGGTGATGCCCTTCAGGCTCACAAATGCCCCTGCGGCCTTCCAGTGCTTTGTCAATAGCATCTTTGCAGACCTCCTAGACATCTGTGTCGTGGTCTACCTCAATGACATCCTCATTTATTCCAATGACATGGCTTCTCACAAGGAACATGTCTGGGAAGTTCTCCCGCATCTCTGGAAACACAAACTTTACGCCAAACCAGACAAATGTGAGTGGCACTTGGACTCTGTTGAATACCTGGGCTACCATCTCCCTCCAGGGATTGACTATGTCCCCGGAAAAAGTCCAAGCAGTCCAAGATTGACCCGAACCCAAGAAAGTAAAGGATATTCAGTCCTTCCTTAGGTTCACCAACTTCTATCATTGCTTCATCTTCAACTACTCCGATTGTTGTCCTGCTCACCCAACTCACTCGGAAAAATGCCCCCTGGAACTTTGACAATTCCTGCTGCTCCACCTTCACCTGGGTCCCTATCCTTACTCACTGGATTCCGGACTGTCCTATCACAGTTGAAACCAACGCTTCGGACTATGCTATCGTGGGAATCCTCTCCATCTGTTGTCCAGACAAGGAATTCCGCCCCATTGTGTTCTACTCCTGCACCCTGACAGCCCTGGAACTCAACTACAACACCCATGATAAGGAACTCCTCGCTATCCATGAAGCCTTCTGGCATTGGTGTCATTACCTTGGAGGTTCCGGCACCCTGATTGACATCATTACTGACCACAAAAATATGGAGTATTTCTCAACCTCCAAAGTCCTGACCTGCCGGCAAGCCTGCTGGTTTGAAGTCCTATCCCAGTTCAACCTCGTCATCCGCTTCCACCCTGGACGCTTGGGAGCTAAGCCCAATTCCCTCACTAAATGCTGGGATGTCTACCCCAAAGAGGGGGATAAGGACTATCCTCATGTCAATCCCCACAACCTCCGCCTGGTGTTCACATAGGACACTAGAGCTCATCCATTGGGAATACACTTGGCCAGGACTCTGCACCTTCATCAAAAACTATGTTAGTTCCTGCACTTCCTGCACACAAGCTAAAACTCCTAGACATCGCCCCTATGGGATGCTCAAGCAGCTCCCAATCCACAAAAAACCCTGGAACTCCATTTCCATGGACTTCATCAAGCAACTTCCCTCTTCTGGCAGATATACCACAATCCTCGTAGTCATTGACTGCCTTTCCAAGCAATCCAAATTCATTCCCACTCATGACACCATCAACTCTCCAAGCCTCATGAAATTATTCCTGCTCCACATGTTTTCCAAGCATGGAGTTCCCTCCCACATCCCTTCCAATCGGGGTTCTGAGTTTGTCTCCCACTTCTTTCATTCCCTCGGGAAAGCCCTCAACATCTGACTTCACTTCACTTCGGGATATCACCCCAATGGTGATGGGCAAACGGAACGGGCAAACCAAACCCTTGAGCAGTACCTCCAAATTTACTGCAACTACCAACAGGACAATTGGTCAGAACTCCTACCCCTTGCAGAATTCATGTACAACAATGCCCCTAGTGCTACTACAGGAGTATCCCCATTCTTTTCTAACAAAGGCTACCACCCCAATGTCTCAGCCCACCCCAAAAGGGAAACCCAAATACGAAATCTCTGAAATCCTCAACTCCAAAATTGACCGGCGACGCAGGAATTTGTCACATCCTGAAACTTCCCTAACCAATCCGGCCCGATTCCGAACCCCGGCCCTCGGACTTTACCTTAGACAATTTCTCTTTCATCGGACATTCCAAACCCCGTACTTCCCATCCCGGACTTTCCGCATTCCCGTCCCGGACTTTTGTATTCCCGTCCCAGACTTTTGTATCCCTATCTCGGTTATCGCTTGACATATGTCACTCTCCTTCGACACTTCTGGACATTTACAGTTCCTATCAATAATTTCCTTCCCCCTTGCTTCGCAATTATTGCGCCATTGCCTTCAGTCATCATTCTACCATTCTGACGCCATTCCGATTCATTCCTTTCTTTCCTCCGGAAACCCGAAACTCCGATTCGTCCGATAGTACTTTAACATCTTTATATCGTCCGGACTCTTCAGTATATAAACCCACGTGTACTCTCTGATATTTCCTCAGTTTGAATATCAACTAAATCCTGTTCCTTCCTGATCCTCTCCCTTCCGATCCTCTAAGTCCTTAAGTTGACCTTAGGACCAACCTCCGACCCTCCGCTCTTAAAGTAAGGAACCGAACTCGTACAGGGGCACAGCACATAAGCTGAAGCCGCAGTTCCTTACCTCTCCGACCCCTCTCAGGAATTCCCACAAAACCCTGCCTCCTCCGCAACTCCGGACTATCCGGGAATTCTGGGAAAGAACCTGGATTTGACAGTATATTCGAACTCAAACCTCTACAAGTTTGCTAACATCATATCTTATCCGCATGTCTAGAACTATCCAGACTCGTTCCCAAACACGCAGTATGCAAAGCATCGACACAGCTCAGTCGGAGGCAGCCCAGGAAGATGCCCTGCACTCCCTGATGACCTCGCGTCGAGGCCCCAATGTTGCCGAACAATTCCGAAGCTTCTCCACTCGTTGTTCATCAAACTCCGCCTCTCAGGCCAGACCTCCGTCTCAAATTGTCTCCACCCCTACTCCCACAGGTCGTCACCCCTCCGGGGGTGCCCCGGACCCCTCTGACGACGGGAACGGCGGCGGCGACAATCCCAAACCCTCCGATGACAACACCAATAATGCAATGCCGCCTAACCCTATCATGGCGCTTGCAAACGCAGTCCGCAGCCTCGCTGAGTTATTGCGCCATGACCGTGAATCCGAAAACTCTTCATCTCCACATATGAAGGTGCGGGAACCCGACACCTTCAATGGGACTGACCCTCGCAAGCTGCGGGCCTTCTTGGTCCAATGCGAGCTGAACTTCCAGGATTGCCCCCGTGCTTTCCGGACTGACCACGCAAAAGTCACCGTCGCTCAGTCTTACCTAAAAGGTATGGCCCTTGAATGGTTCGAGCCTGACCTCCTCCAGATGGACAATCTGGACTGGACGGACAACTATCAGGAATTTGTCCTCGAGCTCCAGACCAACTTTGGCTCCCATGACCCCGTCGGTGATGCCGAGCACCAACTTGACCACCTATCCATGAAAGACTCCCAGCAAATCAACAAATACGTGATAGAATTCAATCACCTAGCCTCCCAGGTCTGGGGTTATGGCGAAGGAGCCCTCCGACACCACTTCTACAATGGACTTCTGGACCGCATCAAAGATGAGCTATCCTGCATCGGAAAACCACGTTCCCTAGGAGAGCTCCGGACTCTCTCCCAGACTATCGATGGAAGATACTGGGAACACAAATCCAAGGTCGCTCGCCAAGTCCGACCCTCCAGAAACCAGTTCTCTACTTCCAAAAGTACTCCGATCACCCCATCTCCGAAGCCCGCCACTGCGTCCAACACTTCCATGCCCTCGTCGGCAAAGTCCTCCGCCCCTAAACCCGCATCCGACCTCTCCAGTAAACTCGGGAAGGACGGACGCCTCACCTCCGAGGAACATAAACGCTGCTTTGACCTCAAGCTGTGCATGTTCTGCGGAGCCGCCGGACATGTAGCTAACGATTGCCAGAAGTCCACTTCCCGCACATCCAAGGCCCACGCAGCGACAACCTCCTCTGCTCTGGAAGCCAAACCGGAGGCCTCCACCCCTGAGGCAAAAAATTAGGGCGCAGCCTTCTGGACTCCACACGGGAAGGAGGCTGCGTTGAATCCCACCGTGCACTTACAGAGACCTGTCTCAATGCGTCCGCTCTTTATGATCCCAAGGCCCTTATGCCTCTTGTTTCCCTTTCCGAAATTTCCGAAATTTCTGCTTTCCCCACTTTGTTAGACTATGGTTCTACTGACTGTTTCATTGATACTACTTTCATTGACAAGCATCATTTTCCGACGTACTCCGTCCCTCCTATTTCTTTGAAACTCTTTGATGGTACTTCCAATTCTACGATTACCCGTGCTGTTGACCTTTCCGTTCGTTTTCCCTTCCGGCTTTGTCACCTCTGATACATACTATGTTACTCCATTGGATTCCTCTTGTTCCCTTGTTCTAGGACACAACTGGCTCACCCGCTACAATCCGTTGATTGACTGGGTACTGGGCAGTATCACTTTCC
The DNA here is from genome assembly GCA_014904945.1 of Gyrodon lividus. NCBI lineage: Eukaryota > Fungi > Basidiomycota > Agaricomycetes > Boletales > Gyrodontaceae > Gyrodon > Gyrodon lividus. Next base: position 527,704 of record MU127434.1, read on the forward strand.
GAACACTCAAGACCTGCCAACGCCCCCGACGTCACCTCCGGAGATTCCAGACCCTGATCCCCTATCTCACTCCGACACTCCCGACAAGCCGCCTCGCAAAGCCCCTCGCATCTCATTTGTCAATGCTGCTGCCTTTGTGCACGCGTGCAAGCTCAATGGCTCCGAGCAGTTCAGCATTCACCTCCATCCCCAGGACTCCAAACTCCGGGATTTCTGAAAGCCCCGAAGAAGTCGACCTTTCCTCCATCCCTCCGGACTATCACGATTTCCCCGATGTCTTCAGTAAGCGTAAGGCTGATACCCGTCCGCCCCACAGGGAATTCGATCTCAAGATTGAATTAGAGGAGGGTGCTTCCCCCCCTCTCGGGACTGTTTACCTGGTGTCCGCTACAGAACTCGAGTCCCTCCGGGATATCATAGATGGACACCTCAACTACGGCTTCATCCGTCAGTCCAATTCCACCCACGGTGCTCCCGTCCTCTTTGTCCGCAAGAAGGACGGATCCCTCCACCTCTGTGTCGATTTCCGAGGTCTCAACAAAATCACGAAGAAAGACCGCTATCCACTGCCCCTGATCTCCGACCTCCTTGATTCCCCTAGCCGTGCCAAGGGATATACGAAGATTGACATCTGTCATGCATACCACCTTGTCCGCATTGCTCCCGGAGATGAATGGAAAACTGCCTTCCGGACTCGCTATGGCTCATACGAGTGGCTGGTGATGCCCTGGCGGCCTTCCAGCGGTTCGTCAATAGCATCTATGCAGACCTTCTAGACGTCTGTGTCGTGGTTTACCTCGACGACATGCTCATCTATTCCAACGACATGGCTTCTCACAAAGAACATGTCTGGGAAGTCCTCCGGCATCTCCGGAAACACAGACTTTATGCCAAACCGGAAAAGTGTGAGTGGCACTCAGACTCCGTCGAATACCTGGGCTATCATCTCTCCCCCCAGGGACTTACCATGTCCCCGGAGAAAGTTCAGGCAGTCCGAGATTGGCCCGAACCCCGGAAGGTCAAGGACATCCAGTCCTTCCTCGGGTTCACCAACTTCTATCGTCGTTTCATCTTCAACTACTCCGATATCGTTGTTCCGCTCACCCGACTCACTCGGAAAAACACCCCTTGGAACTTCGACAACTCCTGCCACTCTGCCTTCACCCAACTCAAGGACGCTTTCACCCGAGCCCCTATCCTTACTCACTGGATTCCGGACTGCCCTATCACAGTCGAGACTGACACTTCGGACTACGCTATTGCGGGAATCCTCTCGATCCGGTGTCCGGATGAGGAATTCCGCCCTGTCGCATTCTACTCCTGCACCTTGACAGCCCCGGAACTCAACTATGACACTCATGATAAGGAACTCCTCGCTATCCATGAAGCCTTCCGGCATTGGCGTCATTACCTCAAAGGTTCCGGCACCCCTATCGACGTCGTTACCGACCACAAAAATCTGGAATATTTTTCCACCTCCAAAGTCCTGACCCGCCGGTAAGCCCACTGGTCAGAATTCCTATCCCAGTTCAACCTCGTCATCCACTTCCCCCCCGGAGGCTTGGGAGCTAAACCTGACTCCCTCACTAGATGCTGGGACGTCTACCCCAAAGAGGGGGATAAGGACTATGCTCGTGTCAATCCTCATAACCTCCGACCGGTGTTCACTCAAGAACAGCTTGCCTTGTCCCTACGAGCCACTATCCTACTCACCCCGGTCCTCCGGGCCTCGTCCCTACTTGACATCAAAGACATTCACAAGGACATCCTAGATTCCCTGTCCTCCGACCCCATAGCTTCCCTCCATCTTCCGGACTCGTCAGACTCCCGGTGGGCCGTCAACCCTGAAGGTTTCTTGACCCTTGACAATCGCATCTTTGTCCCGGAAGCTAAGGACCTCCGTCTTTGCATTCTCTGGTACAAGCACGACCACCCCCTATCTGGACATTTTGGGCAAAACAGGACATTAGAGCTCGTCCGCCGGGAATACACCTGGCCAGGGCTCCGCACCTTTGTCAAGGACTATGTCAGTTCCTGCACTTCCTGCGCCCGCGCTAAAACTCCAAGACACCGCCCCTATGGAATGCTCAAGCAACTCCCAATCCCCAAAAAGCCCTGGAACTCCATTTCCATGGACTTCATCGAACAACTCCTGCCCTCTGGCGGATACACCACAATCCTCGTAGTCATTGACCGCCTTTCCAAACAATCCATATTCATTCCCACTCATGACACTACCGACTCTCCGAGCCTCGCGAGATTATTCCTGCTCCACGTGTTTTCCAAGCACGGAGTTCCCTCCCATATCACCTCCAACCGGGGTTCCAAGTTCATCTCTCACTTCTTCCATTCCCTCGGGAAAGCCCTTGACATCCGACTTCACTTCACTTCGGGATACCATCCTGAAGGGGACGGGCAAATGGAATGGGCCAACCAGACCCTTGAGCAGTATCTTTGAATCTACTGCAACTACCAACAGGACAATTGGTCAGAACTCCTACCCCTCGCAGAATTCGCCTACAATAATGCCCCTAGTGCTACCACCCTAACGTCACGGTCTATCCCGAAAGGGACCTGACCTCGTCCCGTGCCCATGAATATGCAGTCGACCTACAGGAACTCCACGAATTCCTATGCACAGAGATGGCTCGCGCCCAGCAACGCTACCAAGGACCCGCGGATTCCCGACGACTTCTGGCACCTGACTTCCAGATCAGAGACCAAGTGTTCGTCAAGGCGAAGTATTTCCGTTCCACTCGCCCTTCCAAGAAGCTCTCGCAAAAGAACCTCGGCCCCTATCCCATCATCGCCCAAGCCGGACCCCTGTCCTTCACCCTCCAACTCCCGGACTCCATGCATGCTGTCCATCCCATTTTTCACGTCTCCCAATTAGAACCTGCAACTCCGAACACCATCCCGAATCGAATCCAACCCCCACCTCCCCCAGTCAAAGTCGATGGAGAATGCGAATATGAAATCTCTGAAATCCTAGACTCCAAAATCGACCGCCGACGCAGGAATTGCAAACTCCTGTACCTGGTAAGGTGGGCGGGTTATGAAGGGACTGATGAAGAAACATCTTGGATCCTCGCGACCGAGCTCGCTCACGCATCGGAACTCGTCTCGGACTTTCACTCTGCATATCCCGGAAAATCCGGACCCCTTAATTCACTCGGATGAGGGCGGAAACATCATTTTCGATTTCTGGCATGATGAGTGCACCTGTGCGCACCTCGCACACGTCTGCGACCTCCCGGTTTTCAGGCCTGGACATGGTACCCCCGCCCTCACGCAGGCCGCACAGGGAGTATTAGCCCCGGGGAGCCAACCCCCGGGCCTTCCTGCACTCACCTGCAAAGGCCCTGCCTCAGACCCCCTCAAGGAGCCGCTCCCCCTGCGCCTCTGCAATTCTTGCAACCCCTGCTGCAATCTTTCAGCTGTGACCCTCGTGACCTCCTCCTCCACTTTCTTCCTCCTCTCGTCCTCCTCCGCCTTTTTCCGCGCCTCCTCCTTGAGCCTCCACCTCGCCTCCTTGCGTTTCTCCGCCTCTCTCCGGGCCTTTTTCTCCCTGGCCTCCTGGATTCTCCGGGCGGACTCCCGCGCGCGTTCTTCCTCCTCTTGCTGAAGATGGGTGATTTCGTCGTCGGATTGCGAGTGAGTAGACATGTTAGGTGGTAGAACTAAACAACAAGCAGTCAACGGTCACAAGGCACCTCAGATCGATCCCCACTTTTCGAACTCCACTATACTTCTATTGCCTATCACGGACTCCTATCCAGGCACTCAAGGGTTCGTGCCTAAGAGGGGGATACTGTCACATCCCGAAACTTCCCTAACCAATCCGGCCCGATTCCGAACCCCTATGACCAAATCCCGAATCCCGGCCCTCAGACTTTACCTTAGACAATTTCTCTTTCATCGGACATTCTGAACCCCGTACTTCCCGTCCCGGACTTTCCACATTCCTGTCCCGGACTTTCATATTCCCATCCCGGACTTTCATATCCCTATCTCGGTTATTGCTTGACATATGTCACTCTCCTTTGACACTTCTTGACATTTACAGTTCCTATCGATAATCCCTTCCCCCTTGCTTCACAATTATTGCGCCATTTCCTTCAGTCATCATTCTACCATTCTGACGCCATTCCGATTCATTCCTTCCTTTCCTCCGGAAACCTGAAACTCCGATTTGGATAGTACTTTAACATCTTTATATCTTCCAGACTCTTCAGTATATAAACCCGCATGTACTCTCTGATATTTCCTCAGTTCAAATATCAACTAAATCCTGTTCCTTCCTGATCCTCTCCCTTCCGATCCTCTAAGTCCTTAAGTTGACCTTAGGACCAACCTCCGACCCTCCACTCATAAATTAAGGAACTGAACTCGTACAGGGGCACAGCACATCAGCTGAAGCCGCAGTTCCTTACCCCTCCGACCCCTCTCAGGAATTCCTGCAAAACCCCGCCTCCTCTGCAACTCCGGACTATCCGGGAATTCCAGGAAAGAACCCGGACTTGACAGAATTGGAACTCCTGTACCTGGTAAAATGGGCAGGCTACGAATGGACTGATCAAGAAACTTCCTGGATCCTTGCAATGGAACTTGCCTCGGACTTCCATTCCACATATCCTGCAAAACCCAGACCCCTTAAATCCCTTGGATGATGGCGGAAACACATTGCACAATTCATAAAGCATAGACACTATGCTATTGTACATGAGGAGACCAAAGGAAAATTCTATACTACTTTCCCATCCCCATCCTCCTCACCCCCCTCCTTACCCTCATCCTCATCCTCATTCCCATCCTCCCCATCTGCTCCCTGATCTCCCTCCACATCTGCCCTCTCCTTTCCCTTCCACTCTGATGCCGCAGCCACCATGGCATCAGTAACCTACCACACAAGATGAAGGAGCCAATCCCTTAGCCCCTGTGCCTGTAGCAATGCTTCTGGATGTCCCCCACTATCCTGCACCACCATGTTTGGAGTTGGTAGGCATGCCTCCACCTTTACGTGGCAATGCCTCTCATGAACCATCTGACACCAAAATGTCATCTGATGGGAGCTTGCAGATGCCCTACGTGGACAGGTTGAGTGCTACTATGTGCAGATGAAGCTTATGGAAATGGAGAATTGTCAGCTTTGTCAGCAAGCTTTTTCAAAGCAGCAGGGCAGAGCAAAACGTACTGAAGACCGTGAAATTGACACCACACATGGATGGCACATGACCTCAGAGGAGATGATGGACGCATTAGCTTACATCAAGTTCAAATGGGCCTCAAAAGATCTTTTGAAAGAAGCTGCACCAAAATTCAAGCTACAATGGAAGTTAATTGATGATTACTATAAACAGGTAGTGGCAGATGAGAGAGAAAAGGAGCGGAGGCAAAAGGAGGATGAAAGGATTGCAAAGAAGGCAGCTGACAAAACCAAAAAGGTGTGGAAACGAGAAGAGAGGGAGCAACAGAGGGTGGAGAGAGAGCTGGAGAAAGCTTCATGCATGATGCAACAAGAGGTGAAAAAGGCGAAAATAGCTGCTGGAACTGGAAAGCATCCAAAGGGATCTGGAAAGGGGAACAGGAAAGAGGATTCAGATAATGAGTTGTCCAATGAAGATCTCAAAGCAATAAGAGAAAAACTGGACACAATGATCCACTCACCCCTCAAAAAGCAATCAGCACCTTGTCCATGCCTTGTAAAAGCCCCAAAACCTCTCAAAACTGTTACTGATCCCTTCATTGATGATCACAAGCTTAGGCAGCCACAATGAAATCTATCGGGGGGTAGCCAAGAAGCCAAGAAAGTGATTAAGCCATCTACTTGGAGTCTACGAGATGGTTAGCAAATGCATGAGGGGCCGTAATCACTAGATACCTACCTGAAGGTAGTCTACTGTGTCCCAGGATTAAGTATACCAAGTTTCGAGAGATCCAGCAGCGTGGTCAGAAAGATATGCTTGATTGTGTTGAGAATGACTGCTGCCTGGCTCACTTCCTAGTTAGGTGTGATTCCTGACATGCCACACCAAAATATTCACTGAGCTCTTCTACTCACCAGCAAAAATCTAAAACCACTCAGAATCAATTCATGAGACCTTATTCTCCCTAATCCAATATTATAAAGTTGTGTTGCTCTGGTGATGGTATTGTAATTCTCAAAAACTTGCCAGATGGCTCACTGCTAGCACAGCCACAGTACCAAGTCTGCACCTCCGCATCTCCACTTATTTTTGACTCTCTTGTTCCTGTGCCTTGTTCCTCATGCTTCACACTTTCGACAGACATTTGACATGCATAGTCTCTCCACCTTCCAATACCTCCTGTTCTGACTCCCGTTGACTCATTCCAACTTCCCTTGACACTTCCTGACATCTTCCGACACTTCTGATTCAATATGACTCCAGTATTCCAGTGTCACAACTCCAGACAGCCCAGAAGAGACAGTATCTAAACAGCTGGGGCCAGAAGGGAACTGCCCTATCCAGGAATGACCTTGTGCTTGCCCTCAGAGGACACCATCCAAACCTATGGTCGCAAGTACTCAATGACTCATAGCTTATGGATCAATATGGAGATTTTCCCACTTCACAACAACCCAGGGATCAATCTCACTGGTAGTGAGAATTGGGTATCTCAACTTGCTATGGAAGATGGCATCAAGACTGAACTATTCAGGTTCATCCCTGACTGTCACATCCCAAAACTTCCCTAACCCATCTGGCCCAATTCCGAACCCCTATGATCAAATCCTGAATCCCGGGCCTGGGACTTTACCTTAGACGATTTCTCTTTCATCAGACATTCCGAACCCCATACTCCCCGTCCCGGACTTTCCGCATTCCCGTCCCGGACTTTCCATATTCCCGTCCCGGACTTTCGTATTCCTATCTCAGCTATCTCTTGACACATGTCACTTTCCTTTGACACATCTTCACATTTACAGTTCCTATCGATAGTTCCCTTTCCCCTTGCCTCGCAATTATTGTGCCATTGCCTTCAGTCATTATCCCATTCTGACACCATTCCAACTCATTCCTTATTTTCTTCCGGAAACCCAAAACTCCGATTCGTCCGACATACTTTCAACATCTTTATATCTTCCAGACTCTTCAGTATATAAACCTGCTTGTACTCTACGATATTTCCTTAGTTTGAATATCAACTAAATCCCATTCTTTCCTGATTCGCTTCACTCTGAACCTCCTCAGTCCTTAAGTTGACCTTAGGATTGATCTCCAACCCTCCGCTCCGAAATCAAGGAACAGAACTCGTACAGGGGTGCAGCACATAAGCTGAAGCCAAAGTTCCTTACACCTCCGACCCCCCTCAGGGATTCCCGCCAAAATCTGCCCTTCCGCGCACTCTGGACTATCCGGGAATTCTGGGATTGAACCCGGACTTGACAGTATATTCGAACTCAAACCTCTACAAGTTCGCTAACATCATATCTTATCCACATGTCTAGAACTATCCAGACTTGTGCCCAAATATGCAGTATGCAAAGCATCGACACAGCTCAGTCGGAGCCAGCCCAAGAAGACACCCTGCACTCCGTGATGACCTTGCATTGAGACCCTGATGTTGCTGAACAATTCCGAAGCTTTTCCGCTCTTTGTACATCAACCTCCGCCTCTCAGACAAGACCTCCATCTCAAATCATCTCCACCCCTACTCCCACAGGTCATCACCCTCCAAGGGTGCCCCGGACCCCTCTGATGACAACCCTGACCCCTCCGATGACAACAAACCTGACAATGCAATCCTGCCTAACCCTATCATGGCACTTGCAAATGCAGTCCGCAGCCTTGCTGAGTTATCACGCTGCAACCATGAATCTGAGAGCACCTCATCTCCACGCACGAAGGTGTGGAAACCCAACACCTTTGACGGGACTGATCCTCGCAAGCTGTGGGCATTCCTGGTCCAATGCGAGCTGAACTTCCAGGACCATCCCTGCGCATTCTAGACTGACCGCGCGAAAGTCGCCTTTGCCCAGTCTTACCTAAAAGGTATGACCCTTGAATGGTTCAAGCCCGACCTCCTCCAGATGGATGATCCAGACTTTCATCTGGACTGGACAGACAATTATCAGGAATTCGTCCTTGAGCTCCAGACCAACTTCGGCCCCCATGACCCTGTCAGTGATGCTGAACACCAACTTGACCACCTATCCATGAAAGACTCCCAGCACATCAACAAATACGTGGTGGAATTCAATCGCCTAGCCTCCCAGGTCCAGGGTTATGGCGAGGGAGCCCTCCAACATCACTTCTACAATGGACTTCCGGATCGCATCAAAGACAAGCTTTCCCACATCGGAAACCGTGCTCCCTAAGAGAACTCCGGACTCTCTCCCAGACTATCGACAGGAGATATTGGGAACGCAAGTCTGAAGTTGCTCACCAAATCCGACCCTCCGGAAATCTGTCTGCCACTTCCAAAAGTACTCCCACCACCTCATCTCCAAAACCCGCCACTTCATCCAACACTTCTGCGTCCTTGTCAGCAAAGTCCTTTGCACCTACCCCGAAACCCGCATCTGACCTCTCCAGCAAACTCGGGAAGGATGGCCGCCTCACCTCTGAGGAACGCAAACACCACTTTGACCTCAAGTTGTGCATGTTCTGCAGAGCTGCCGGACATGTAGCTAAGGACTGCCAGAAGTCCACTTCCCGCGCATCCAAAGCCCATGCAGCGAAGACCTCCCCTGCTCCGGAAGCCAAACCGGAGCCTCTACCCCTAAGGCACAAAATTAGGGCGCAGCCTTCCAGACTCCGCACGGGAAGGAGGCTGCGTTGAATCCCACCATGCACTTACGGAGACCTGTCTCAACGTGTCCGCTCTTTATGATCCCAAGGCCCTTATGCCTCTTGTTTCTCTTCCCAACTTTTCCGAAATTTCCACTTTTCCTGCTTTGTTAGATTGTGGTTCTACTGACTGTTTCATTGATACTACTTTCATTGACAAGCATCATTTTCCAACATATTCTGTTCCTCCTATTTCATTGAAACTTTTTGATGGTACTTCCAATTCTACAATTACCTGTGCTGTTGACCTTTCCGTTTGTTTCCCTTCTGGCTTTGTCACCTCTGATACATTTTATGTTACTCCATTGGATTCATCTTGTTCCCTTGTTCTAGGACACAACTGGCTCACCCGCTACAATCCATTGATTGACTGGGTACTGGGCAGTATCACTTTCCAAATGCCGGCTCAAGACTTGCCAACGCCCCCGATGTCACCTCCGGAGATTCCGGACCCCGGACCCCTATCTCACTCCGACACTCCCGACAAGCCGCCTCGCAAAGCCCCTCGCATCTCATTTGTCAATGCTGCTGCCTTTGTGTGCGCGTGCAAACTCGATGGTTCCAAGCAATTCAGCATTCACCTCCGTCCCCAGGACTCCAAACTCCGTTCTGTATCCCGGGACTCCGGGATTTCTGAAACTCCCGAAGAAATCGCTCTGTCCTCCGTCCCTCCAGACTATCACAATTTCCCCGATGTCTTCAGTAAGTGCAAGGCTGATACCCTTGTGCCCCACAGGGAATTTGATCTCAAGATTGACTTAGAGGAAGGTGCTTCCCCTCCTCTCGGGACTGTTTACCTGGTTTCCACTACAGAACTCAAGTCCCTCCGGATATTCATAGATGAACACCTCAACTACGGCTTCATCTGCCAGTTCAAATCCACCCATGGCACTCACGTCCTCTTTGTCCACAAGAAGGATGGATCCCTCTGCCTCTGTGTCGATTTCCGATGACTCAACAAAATCACGAAAAAAGACCGCTATCCCCTATCCCTGATCTCCGACCTCCTCAATTCCCCTAGCCGTGCCAAGGTATACACTAAAATCGACCTCCGCCATGCATATCACCTTGTCCACATCACTCCCAGGGATGAATGGAAAACCACCTTCCGGACTCGCTACGGCTTGTACGAGTGGCTGGTGATGCCCTTTGGACTCACCAATGCCCCTGCGGCCTTCCAGCGCTTCATCAATAGCATCTTCACAGACCTCCTCGATGTCTGCGTCGTGGTCTACCTCGACAACATCCTCATCTATTTCAATGACATGGCTTCTCACAAAGAACATGTCCGGGAAGTCCTCTGGCAACCCCAGAAACACAGACTTTATGCCAAACTGGAGAAATGTGAGTGGCACTTGGACTCCGTCAAATACCTGGGCTACTGTCTCTCTCCACAGGGATTGACTATGTCCCTGGAGGAAGTCCAGGCAGTCCGAAATTGGCCCAAACCCCAGAAAGTCAAGGACATTCAGTCCTTCCTTGGGTTTTCCAACTTCTATCGTCGTTTCATCTTCAACTACTCCAACATTGTTGTTCCGCTCACCTGACTCACTCGCAAAAAACGCCCTGTGCAACTTCAATGATTCCTGCCGCTCCGCCTTCACACAACTCAAAGATGCCTTCACCTGAGCCCCTATCCTTACTCACTGGATTCTGGACTGTCCTATCACAGTCAAAACTGACACTTTGGACTATGCTATTCCAGGAATCCTCTCGATCCAGTGCCTGGACGAGGAATTCCGCCCCGTCGTGTTCTACGCCTGTACCCTGACAGCCCTAATACTCAACTACAACACCCATGATAAGGAACTCCTAGCTATCCACGAAGCTTTCTGGCATTGGTGTCAGAATCTTGAAGGTTCCGGCACCCCCATCGATGTCATTACTGACCACAAAAATCTGGAATACTTCTCCACCTCCAAAGTCCTGACCCGCCAGCAAGCCCGCTGGTCGGAATTCCTATCCCAGTTCAACCTCGTCATCTGCTTTTGCCCTGGATGCTTAGGGGCTAAGCCCGACTCCCTCACTAGACGCTGGGATGTCTCCCAAAAGAGGGGGGATAAGGACTATGCTTGTGTCAATCCCCACAACCTCCATCCGGTGTTCACTCAGGAACAGCTTGCCTCATCCCTACGAGCCACTATCCTACTCGCCCCAGTCCTCTGGGCGTTGTCCCTGCTTGCCATCAAAGACATGCACAAGGACATCCTAGATTCCCTGTCCTCCGACCCCGTAGCTTCCCTCCATCTTTCGGAATCGTTGGACTCCCAGTGGGCTGTCAACCCCAAAGGTTTCCTGACCCTCGACAATCGCATCTTTGTCCTGGAAGCTAAGGACCTCCGTCTTTGCATTCTCCAATACAAGCACGACCACCCCCTGTCTGGACTTTTTGGGCAAAACAGGACATTAGAGCTTGTCTGCCGGGAGTACACTTGGCCAGGACTCCGCACCTTTGTCAAGAACTATGTCAGTTCGTGCACTTCCTGCACCTGTGTTAAGTCCCGGTTCGTTCCTGGAATTCCCGGATTGTCTGGATTGCGGAGAAAGCAAAGGTTGGCGGGAATTCCTAAGGGGGGTCGGAGTTGTAAGGAACTTCGGCTTCAGCTTATGTGCTGCGCCCCTGTATGAGTCCTGTTCCTTGATTTCAAAGTGGAGGGTCGAAGATCAATCCCAAGGTCAACTTAAGGACTGAGGGGGTTCAGAGTGGAGAGGATCAGGAAGGAACGGGATTTAGTTGATATTCAAACTAAGGAAATATCAGAGAGTACACGCGGGTTTATATACTGAAGAGTCCGGAAGATATAAAGATGTTACAGTATGTCGGACGAATCGGAGTTTCGGGTTTCCAAAAGAAAGGAAGGAATGAATCGGAATGGCATCAGAATGGGAGGATAATGATTGAAGGCAATGGTGCAATAGTTGCAAAGCAAGGGGGAAGGGAATTATTGATAGGAACTGTAAATGTCAAGAAGTGTCAAAGGAAAGTGACATGTGTCAAGAGATAGCCGAGATAGGAATACGAAAGTCCAGGATGGGAAGTACGGGGTTTGGAATGTCCAATGAAAGAGAAATCGTCTAAGGTAAAGTCTGAGGCCCGGGATTTGGGATTTAATCATAGGGGTTTGGATTTGGGCTGGATGGGTCAGGGAAGTCTTGGGATGTGACAGCCCAAGCTAAAACCCCTAGACACTGCCCCTATGGAATGCTCAAGCAGCTTCCAATCCCCAAAAAGCCCTGGAACTCCATTTCCATGGACTTCATTGAACAACTTCCATCTTCCAGCGGATACACTGCAATCCTCGTAGTCATTGACTGCCTTTCCAAGCAATCCATATTCATTCCCACTCATGACACTATCAACTCTCTGAGCCTGGCGAACCTATTCCTGCTCCATGTGTTTTCAAGCACGGAGTTTCCTTTCATATCACCTCCAACTGGGGTTCTGAGTTCGTCTCCCACTTCTTCCATTCCCTCAGGAAAGCCCTTGACATCTGACTTCACTTCACTTCGGGATACCATCCCAAAGGCGATGGGCAAACGGAATGGGCTAACCAGACCCTCGAGCAGTACCTCCGAATCTACTGCAACTACCAACAGGACAATTGGTCGGAACTCCTACCCCTCACAGAATTTGCCTACAATAATGCCCCTAGCGCTACCACAGGAGTATCCCTGTTCTTCGCTAACAAAGGCTACCACCCCAACGTCTCGGTCTACCCTGAAAGGGATCTGACCTCATCCCACACCCGTGAATATGCAGTCGACCTACAGGAACTCCACAAATTCCTACACATGGAAATGGCCCATGCTTAACAATGCTACCAAGGACCCACGGATTCCTGACGACTCCCGGCACCGGACTTCTGGATCGGAGACCAAGTGTTTGTCAAAGCAAAGTACTTCCATTCCACTCGCCCTTCCAAGAAACTCTCAGAAAAGAACCTTGGCCCCTATCCCATCATCACTCAAGCCGGACCCCTGTCCTTCACCCTCTGACTCCCGGACTCCATGCGCGCTGTCCATCCCGTTTTCCACATCTCCCAGTTGAAACCCGCAACTCCGAACATCATCCTGAACCGGTTCCAACCCCCACCTCCCCCAGTCAAAGTCAACGGAGAACTTAAATATGAAATCTCTGAAATCCTAGACTCCAAAATTGACCACCAACACAGGAATTGCCAACCCTGTACCTGGTAAAGTGGGCGGGTTACGAAGGGACTGATGACAAAACTTCCTGGATCCTCATGACTGAGTTCGCTCACACATCAAAACTCATCTCGGAATTTCACTCCACATATCCTGGAAAGTCTGGACTCCTTAATTCGCTCAGATGAGGGCAGAAACACGATTTTCGATTCGCCAAAACAAAACTATACTAATTGTACATGAGGAGACCGATGGGACATACTATACTACATCCCCATCCCCATCCTCCTCACCCTCACCCTCCTCCTCATCACCCTCCTCCCCATCTGTCCCCTGACCTCCCTGAACATCCTCCCTCTCTTTCCCTTCCACTCCGATGCCCCCCAGCCTTCTCCGCACTCCCCAAACTGGGACCCTCAAGACACCAGGAAAGCCGCCAGGCTGTCCGACAATATCTGTCAGATTCCTGACAGCTGGGCACGATGGCCCCCTGGTATGCCTTGTTGGCCCGCCTCTGGGCCTTGTAAGACTCCATCAGGGCCCCAAGCATGTCCCAGTGCTCTTCTTCATCCTTGTCCTCTCCTTCACTCTCCTCCCAGGCCTCTGGACTCTTCTCCCTCCACCTTTTCTGGTCCATCCCCCTGCGCGGCGACACCACTTCCACGGCCACCCGCTTCCCCGCTCCGGCCTCCTGGCACAACAAATGTGCCTGCGCACACCTCGCGCACATCCTCGACCACCTGGTCTTTGGGCCCAGACACAGCACCCCCACCCTCACGCAGGCCGCGCAGGGAGCCAACCCCCAGGCCTCCCCGCACTCACTTGCGATGGCCCTGCCTTGGACCCCTTCAGCGACCCGCTCGCCCCGCACCTCTGTGACTCCTGCGACCCTTGCCACAATCTCTCGGCTGCAACCCTCACAACCTCTGCCTCCACTTTTCTCTGTGCTTCCTCCTCGAGCTTCCGCCTCACCTCTTTGTGCTTCTCCGCCTCCCACCGGGCTTTCTTCTCCCTGGCCTCCTGGATCCTCCGGGCGGATTCCCGTGTGCACTCCTCCTCTTGCTGCTGGAGATGAGTGATTTCGTCGTTGGACTGCGAGTGAGTAGACATGATGGATGGTGGAACAAAACAACAGGCAGTCAACGGTCACGAGGCGCCTCAGATTGATCCCCGACTTTCAAACTCCGCTGTACTTCTATTTCCTATCACGGACTCCTATCCAGGCACTCAAGGGTTTGTGCCTAAGAGGGGGATACTGTCACATCCCGAAACTTCCCTAACCTGTTACAGTAGAACCGTCTTTTCCCCTGTTCATGTGACCCTGTTTATCACATGACCTCCCATTTCCTTTTTACGACCTTTCTGTACAACCAGTGACTCCAGGTAAAACCCCTGGTCTTATCTCACTTCTTCTCTTTTCTATGAAGTTCCATGATGTTCCGCCCAATGGCACATTTCTCTCTTATCTCTAGTTACCTTTCGTGGACAATACCTACTTAGGTTACCTTGGTCCGTGCGCCATCCCCTATAGTATAAAGACCTGTACTCTACTTGGTTACAACCCAAGTTAGATCTACGCAATACATAGCTTAACAAGCTATCTCTTGGTCTGAGAACTCTCTTCATTGATTGGCCTATAGTCTGCCAGTAAAGACTTCTGACTTAGATTGTCCTACTCGACACTAGGACACGTTGGTGTTATCTGATTGAGTTCTCACGACCTCATCAGCATAACATAACCCATCCGGCCCAATTCCAAACCCCTATGATCAAATCCTGAATCCCAGGCCGCAGACTTTACCTTAGACAATTTCTCTTTCATCGGACATTCCAAACCCCATACTCCCCATCCCGGACTTTCTGCATTCCCATCCCAGACTTTGTATTCCTATCTCAGTTATCTCTTGACATATGTCACTTATATATATCATTTCTTGACATTTACAGTTCCTATTGATAATTCCCTTTCCTCTTGCCTCGCAATTATTGTGCCATTGCCTTCAGTCATTATTCTCCCATTCTGATGCCATTCCAACTCATTCCTTATTTTCTTCCGGAAACCCGAAACTCCAATTTGTCTGACATACTTTAAACATCTTTATATCTTCTGAACTCTTCAGTATATAAACCCGCTTGTACTCTACGATATTTCCTTAGTTTGAATATCAACTAAATCCCGTTCTTTCCTGATCCACTTCACTCTGAACCTCCTCAGTCCTTAAGTTGACCTTAGGATTGATCTCCAACCCTCCGCTCCAAAATCAAGGAACAGAACTTGTACAGGGGTGCAGCACATAAGCTGAAGCCAAAGTTCCTTACAACTCTGACCCCCCTCAGGGATTCCCGCCAAACTCCTCCCTTCTGCACACTCCGGACTATCCGGGAATTCCAGGATTGAACCTGGACTTGACACTGACATTCACCATGTGCTGATGACCCACAAGCACTGTGGAGACCAAGTACATACCCTTACTATATTTTACAGACTCCTATTGAGGCTTACTCAACCTTTTACCCAACAGTTTGGCACTGGCATTTCAGGAGTTCATTCTGAAATGGTGTCAGACATCAAGTCTTGTGCTGCAGCAATCTTTGGTCTTGATGCTCAGTTCTTTGTTGAAGGTTACAATTGCTTTTCAGAGCCTGTGTGTCATGTTTTGATCCTCAGTCCAATGAACACATACCCTAACCCTAACCCTAACCCTAACCCAACATAATTTTTCCCCTGTCCTCTTTCTGGAGGGGGTTGCTACCAAGCTGGACACTATGTTGAAATCAGCAAAATTAGTTTGGGTAGGTATTGCTGTCGTGTGATGACCCATTATGATGCTGACCTCATTATCCACAGGTACTCAAAGTATCTCTTTTTGGCAAGGCATTGCTTTCTGGATTGTTTGTTCCAGCTCCAAAGGTCAAGGCCAAAATTTGGGAATTGTCTGCTGGAATGATTGCTGCAGCAGCCATAGTTGTATGTAAATAGATATAAAGTAAACTCACCTCAGCCACTGCCAAAGAGGGACAAAGAATGACTGAGGAATCCAAAGTAAAAAACTAAGTATATACTGTATATGTTGTGGAGTGGGCGGACAAGCACTCACTAATATTAATCAGGCAATAGAAACAGGAACAAGAGGAGATGGATTAAGCAATGTAAGAAAGTGACGGAGTGTCTCTGGGGGCCCAGGAGTGATGGATGACAAGAAAAGGATGAAGGGGTGTGATGAGAGTCAGTGGAAGTTCCAGATGAGTTCCAAGTGGTTCCGCCTGGTGGCAGAGTGGAGGTAGGAACTCCGACATTCATTTCAGAAGTGCAGAGTTGGTGTTCCAGTTCCAGAGTTCACTGTGTTTTGTCACTCCCACTCAAGTGCATTTGTAATCCCATACCCCAAACAAATTTCCAGTGTTATTCCTGAATGAGAGCCTGTCACATCCCGAAACTTTCCCAACCCATCTGACCCAATTCCAGCCCATTATGATCAAATCCCAAATCCCGAGCCTTGGACTTTACCTTAGAAGATTTCTCCTTCATTGGACATTCTGAACCCTGTATTTCCTGTCCTGGACTTTTGTATTCCTATCTCGGCTATCTCTTGACATATGTCTCTTTCCTTTGACATTTCGACATTTACAGTTCCTATCAATAATTCTCTTTCCCCCTGCTTCACAATTATTGCACCATTGCCCTCAGTTATTATTCCACCATTCTGACGCCATTCCAATTCATCCCTTACTTTGTTCCAGAAACCTGAGACCCCAATTCATCTGACATACTTTAACAGTTTTATATGTTCTGGACTCTTCAGTATATAAACCTGCTTGTACTCTCTGATATTTCCTGAGTTCGAATATCAACTAAATCCCGTTCTATCCTGCAAAGTATCCACTTCACTCTGAAACCCCCTTCAGTCCTTAAGTTGACCTTAGGATTGTCTTCCAACCCTCTGCCTTGAAATTGAGGAACAGAACTTATACAGGGGCGCAGCACATAAGCTGAAGCCAAAGTTCCTTGCCCCTCCGACCCCCCTCAGGGATTCCCGACTGACTCCACCATTCTGCGTGCTCCGGACTATCCGGGAGTTCCTGGATTGAACCCAGACTTGACACTGGGAACATAGCAGAATGATGGCTTCATCTTTTCTGACAAGGTGTCAAGTCCAGGTTTGATCCCGCAATTTCTGGATAGTTCCAGAGCATGCAGAAAGGCGGAGTCAGTTGGGAATCCCTGAGGGGGGTCGGAGGGGTAAGGAACTTTGGCTTCAGCTTATGTGCTGTGCCCCTGTACAAGTTCTGTTCCTCAATTTCAAGGCAGAGGGTCGGAAGACAATCCTAAGGTCAACTTAAGGACTGAAGGGGGTTTCAGAGTGAAGTGGAGACTTTGCAGGATAGAACAGGATTTAGTTGATATTTGAACTCAGGAAATATCAGAGAGTACAAGCAGGTTTATATACTGAAGAGTCCAGAACATATAAAGCTATTAAAGTATGTTGGACAAATTGGGGTTTTGGGTTTTGGAAACAAAGTAAGGGATGAATCGGAATGGCATCAGAATGATAGAATAATAACTGAGGGTGATGGCACAATAATTGTGAAGCAGGGAGAAATAGAATTATTGATAGGAACTGTGAATGACAAGAAATGTCAAAGGAAAGAGACATATGTCAAGAGATAGCTGAGATAGGAATATGACAGTCTGGGACAGGAATGCAAAAGTCTGGGACGGGGAATACAGGATTCAGAATATCAATATCACATGAAGGAGAAATCTTCTAAGGTAAAGTCCGAGACTCAGGATTCTGGATTTGATCATAAGGGGCTGGAATTGTGTCGGATGGGTTGGGAGGTTTTGGGATGTGACACAAGGTCATCTTGGATGAAGTGCTACTTCCACTGGATGTGCTTAGTCTGCACCTGGAATTGAGGATTGTGGCTTAGGATGATAGTGGCCTAATTGGCCCCTTTTGTGGATGTCTTTGAAGAAGCTCTGAAGCCATGTGAGATGCTGTCCAATGAGACTCCACTGTACTCTGACTTTGTGATGGAGAACACAACCATGCTCTGCTGTTTGCCCAACCAGGAGATAGCTCCACAATTACTGAGGAAAAGGAATCCAGAGGTGAAGTGGGAGTTTTCCAGCTCCTGAGACCAACCTGCATTGAAGTACCCCTGAAAGTCCATGTCCATAGATACCTTGGAGCCATCAAAGCAGAGTTCCATGTCCTTGGTGGCTTGGATGTACCAAAATACATGTTTCACTGCTTCCCAGTGCATTTACTTTGGTGCAGCACTGAACCAGCTGAGTGTTCCAACTGCATGTACAATGTCTGGACATGTTCTGAGCATGAGATACATCAAAGAGCCAATGAATATGAGATAAGAGACTTTCCAGCCTTCAATGACCATCTCCAGAAGGATTTGAACATTTTCCAGATCTATGGCAGAGAACTGTAAGTTGTGTGCCATCTCAGTCCAGATGGGTATGCATGTGGTCATTCTGATGCAATTTAGAATGGTATGGGAGTATTGGCATTGTGACAAGGAGATGGTGCGGAGTCTCCAGTCCCAGTTGATTTCAATTCCAAGGATGTATTTGGCTTCTCTGAGGTCATGCATTTTGAAGGCTGCTGAGAGTTTGGCTTTGACAGAGTTCATGAACTGTCTGGAAGAAGCGGCTAGGAGTGGTTTGTCCACATAAACAACTATAAAACCAACTTGCCCATTCTTTTGCAAGATATAAAGGCCTGTCTTCATGTGAAGGTGGGAAAAAAATCCAAGCTTCTTGTCTACTGTCTTGTCCTGAGTCAGTAGAGTGAGTGCTGGAGTCTCCAGTAATACCCTGGTTGGATAGGGACTCTGTCCAGGGGAAGTAGGTAGAGATCCTCCTCCAATTCTCCATGCAGGTAAGTGGTGGAGACACCCATTTGGTTAAGCTCCAAGTCATGTTTTGTGGCAAGGGCAACAAGGGTCTGGATGGAGTCCAGGTATGCTACAGGGGCAAATACCTCCTGGTAGTTAATCCCTTCCTTCTGAGTGAAGCCCTGTACAACAATGCAGACTTTGTGGTGCTCAACATTTTGGTGTGGGTGTGCTTGATGCAGAAGATGGGTTTGGTATTGGAGCAACACCTTCCAGAATGGGGATGGTCTCATACATATGATTTGAATTGAGATTTATGTATTCTTCCTCAACTGTGGACTTCTAGCATTCTACATCAGGCCCTGCATATGCTTCCTAGATTGTCCCCGGAAGGGATGAATTGGACTTGGAGTTGGCTGCACCTGAATATTCTGTGGTCACTGTAAATGCTCCTGGGAATTATGGAGCTTCCTCTGGAAGGCCCAGACTTTCTGCATGTTCTGGTTGTTGCCCACCACAGCATTGAGCCCTTTGTGCAGCATCTTCATTTACAGTCCATTGGTAGTCCCTGTTCCAGTCAGCTTATTGGCATTGCTGATTGCTTCTCCAAACTCCAGCAACAATCTGGGCTAGCACAGGTCTTTCTGGAGATGGAGATCAGGTGTGGATAGGAGCTGCAGCTGCAGCTGGGACAGGTGGCAGATTCATGTGGAGTTGCTCAAAGTGGTGTGTGAGGTTGTAAATGGTGGGACTCAGTGGTTGTTGTTCCTCTAGGGCACCTGGAGGTGCATTGTTGACTCCCACTGTTCCACACAGGTCTGGAGTTCCGGATTCCAGGTTCTCATGCCTCGCCTTGTGTTCTCTCGGAAGTAATCCCTCCCACTGTCCCTCAACAGTGGGGACATTCTATGAGGCAAGATCACATGGAGAGATGGTTCTGGTCTCATTGAAAGTGACATGCCAGCTGGAGATGATTGTTTGATGTTCAACATCCGGGAGTTTGTAGGCTTGTTGGCCATAGGTGTAACCAATCATGATACACTTCCATCTGTGTGAGCATAATTTTCAATTTTCCTCAGCATTGTTCCTTTGGTATATGAGTATAGGCAGGGCAACCAAAGGGGCAGAAAATGGTAGGATTGACACATTGGCAGAATAGTGTTTGATAGGGGTTTTCTCTGTGAAGTGCAGATGTCAGACTTTGTGTAGTGATGTAGGGAGCTGTGGCCATGGCATCTGCCCAGACAAACTTTGGGAGTTGGGATTCATTCATCATGGTAGTTGCAAGCAGTGATAGCATCTGGTTCATCTGCTCTGCTAACCGATTTTTGCATCTTCACAAGCAGAGTTAATGATGGCATCACGGAGGTCCATTGCCATTGAGAGACCAGTGCAGCACGGATGGGCTGAGATGTACTAAAAGTCCCATGTGATATGAGTCAGCCAAGGGGTTAGTTTAGTAAGGGTATTTTGAGTGATGGGTGGGTCAATGTGCAGTGGTTTTGTGTAATATGAGTGGGCCGAGGAATGAGTGACCCCATAGGTCTCAGGTGGGCTGAGGGATGGGTGACCCATAGGTTTCAGAAGGGCTGAGGAATGCATTCCCCATAGGTCTTGGGTGGGCCAAGGGAGGGGTGACCCAAAAGTCACAGATAGACCAATGGATGGGTGACCAGAAGGTCTTGAGTGGGCTGAGGTATGGGCAACCCATATGTCTTGGGTAGGCTGATGGATGGACAGCACGAGGGATTGGAAACCCATCAGTATCAGATGCACCAAGGAATATCCCGATCTCCATTTCACAACAAATGAGTGGTCCCATTTGACTGGTTGTGACAGTAGATCATGTGTATGAGGTGGGCCAAGGCATGGCCCCTAGGTATGTGATCGCCTGAGGCAAGGAATCCCATCAGCTGCAGGGATCAGGAATCCCACCATAGTCCATCAGCATTAGGCTGAACAATTTCAAATTGGCTGCTGAGTTGACAGCAGCCCCCTTGGCTGAGTGATCTACATTCCATTCAATCTACCTCTACAATAGACATTACATCTCATTGGAGACTTCACATGTCTGATATTATGGGCAGCACCAGCATGTTTTGGATTGATGATCATCCAAACTGTATGGGGGATGTCTAATGCCCACCCATGCATTACCACAGTGAGATCAGCTGGGTGGCCATGGCCTGGGAGTAGGGTAAGATTGGAAAAAGTGTACTCCGCCAACACCTACCACTTCCAATGGCAGATTTCTCCTTCGTTGATTGGGGTCAAAGGAGTCAGATTGTAAGTCCCGTCAGATAAATTCAAATCTCAGGCCAATGTACTCCAGCATGTGCTGGAAACCTTGTTGGGTTGGGGTGTAGGATGATTGTGGTATTGTCAATGAGATGGGCAAGTAAGAGGATTTGGTCTGGTTTTTTATATTGCAAAGATGAACTGGAAACAATATTCAGCACAATAACCTGACAGTTCATTGGAAATACCTCCAAATATGGCTTCTGCTAATTTTGTAACAATTCCTTACAATGATCCCAAAGTCTCTTGAAATTGGTTTGAGTCCTGGCTGCATAGCAAGCATGTCCCACCTGGCCTTGCCTCTCAGAGGCCTGCAATAGGGCACCCCATGACCTTGCCTTGTAATCAATAAAGTTACTTGTCCATTGCCCTTCTGCTCTGAGGAGCTCTACTTCCTCTTCCCATCGGTCCTTGAAAGCCTTTGCTCTGAGCCAATGACCCTGATAAACTGAAGTACCCAAAAGTGTTAACTCAGTCCATGAGCAACTGAACATTAAGTTTAAAACATACATTCAGACATCCAATCATTCAGTTCTGCATCCCTTTGCATATCCATGGTCCAGAACCAGGCCAAAGTGAAGTCCCAATTTCCCTGGGCATTTGGGTCAGATACCACAGTACTGACCTTGAGGTGCTCTGGCTCAAGCAGCCTATACTGGATTAGAGTGTCTTTGTTGGCTTCCGGTGATATCATGGCTCATTGGCATGCCTTTTCACAGTTAGCTCTATGGCATTGATCTTGCCCTATGCCCAAGTTGTGTGGGTCTCGCCAGTGGCATGCCAAAGCTTAGTCTGGAAGAGAACAGACTTCTTGGCCAATGCCATCCTCAGATGATGCAGGCAGTCATTGGCTTGACCTTTTCTGAGTTTCAGTTCCTCTGCCAACCAATCTATACCTAAGACCTTGCAAGCCTGTCTACCCATGGAGGATGGGAAGGAAAGATGAGCTTCTTCGGCATGGTGAGGATCAAGATTTCCAAAGGCTACTTCAGCATCATCATCAGATCCTATGTGATCAATCCACTCTTCCTTGTCATGGTTAGCTGTATCAGATCCCTGAGTGTCAATTCTACCCATGAATGAAGCAGCAGCCAACACAAAGCTGCAGATTTCTGTCCCTAGCTGATCCCTCTTGCTTGCCAGGGCCAGCCTCTGAGTTTCTGTCAACTGATGCCCAGAAAAACAGGCCTCCAACTTTAGCTGGATTTGCAGCCCCTGAGCAAGCCAAGTAAGACACTAGACAAGAAACTTGGAGAACTCGGATTTGCTTGCCTCAATGTGGAAACATGCCTTTATGTCTTCCTGTCACATCCTGAAACTTCCCTAACTCATCCGGCCCAATTCTGACCCCCTATGATCAAATCCCAAGCCTCAGACTTTACCTTAGAAGATTTCTCTTTCATCGGACATTCCAAACCCCATATTTCCCGTCCTGGACTTCCACATTCCCATCCCGGACTTCCACATTCCCGTCCCGGACTTCCACATTCCCGTCCCGGACTTCCACATTCCCGTCCCGGACTTTCTGCATTCCCGTCCCAGACTTTTGCATTCCCATCCTGGACTTTCATATTCCTATCTCGGTTATCTCTTGACATATGTCACTTTTCTTTGACACTTCTTGACATCTACAGTTCCTATCAATAATTCCCTTTCCCCTTGCCTCGCAATTATTGTGCCATTGCCCTCAGTCATTATTCTCCCATTCTGACACCATTCCGACTCATTCCTTTCTTCCGGAACCCGAAACTCCGATTCATCCGACATACTTTAAACATCTTTATATCTTCCGGACTCTTCAGTATATAAACCCGCTTGTACTCTCTGATATTTCCTCAGTTTGAATATCAACTAACTCCCGTTCTTTCCTGATCCGCTTCACTCTGAACCTCCTCAGTCCTTAAGTTGACCTTAGGATTGATCTCTCACCCTCCGCTCTGAAATCAAGGAACAGAACTCATACAGGGGCACAGCACATAAGCTGAAGCCAAAGTTCCTTACACCTCCGACCCCCCTCAGGAATTCCTGCCCTACTCTGCCCTTCCGTGCACTCCAGACTATCCGGGAATTCTGGGATTGAACCCGGACTTGACACTTCCAGAAGGATGGGCAAGTTTGTTTCCTAGTTGTGTATGTGGACGACCTACTCCTAGCAGCTTCTTCAAGACAGTTCATGAACTCTATCAAAACCAAACTCTCAGTGGCCTTCAAAATGTGCAATCTTGGAGAAGCAAAATACATCCTTGGAATCAAAATCAACTGGGACCAGAAACTCCGGAGTATCTCCTTGTCACAATGCCAATACTCCTGCACTATCCTAGACCATGTCGGAATGACCACATGCAAACCCATCTGGACTCCAATGGCACATAACTTACAACTCTCCACTGCAGATCTGGAAAATGATCAAATCCTTCTGGAGATGGTCATTGAAGGCCAGAAAGTTTCCTATCTCACAGTCATTGGCTCGTTGATGTATCTCATGCTCGGAGCGGGGCACCCCCATATAAAGAAACTGAATAGACAATACACTGATGCTGCTGTAAGTGGGACACCTCCATATGTATAAAGAAGCCGAATAGACAATAAAATGATGGGCTGCTGTAAGTCGGGCACCTCCATATGAAGAAACCGAATGGACAAAGTTAATTTTAGTGGTCACTTGGCATTCGGTCCCCTGATGATGACCCTGAATATGGCTTGTTTAGTTAGAACCAAATGTTACGAAACTGTAGGGCTTCTTTTGATCTATATGCAGAGATGTTAGCAACATTGTTGTGTCTGATAAATTAGACCTACCTACAGGTTTTCACTACCCATAAGCCCAGATCATGGGGAAAATGATAATCAAGCCCATGAAATCGTCCAAGGGTGTTACAAGGGTTACCTTGGAGATGAAGGAAACCACTAGAGGCCCAGTGACCCTCTTGACACCTGTAAAGCAGGAAAATTCCACCAGAAAAATATCTCAGTCCATATCTTCATCAACAGCCAAGCCTCAAGCCTCTGGTTCATCAACCCCTTTGTGCACCTTGCCAGATGATGAAGGTGCATTTGAATTCGACAGGCCAGATACAGAACCAATTCCAAGGCACCGCCTTCCAACTAAGGTCAGTGAATAGTAATAAATGTCCGAGGGTTAGAGTATGTGCTGAAATTCTACAAGACCCAAAATGATTACCTCCATCAGTGGGTGATCATAGGACCAAGTACTTGCAGACTTTGCTAGAAATGGAGGCTCCACCAAATCTGCAGAAGTGTTCGATTTACGATGGGGATGGAATATACAGATGTATGGGATGTTTTTCCCAGCTGCTGTTTTGTACACAATGCTGTCAGCAACAACATTACATGCTGCCATTTTACTGGATCAAACAATGGACAGGAACATTCAAAGATTCATCCCTTTGTCTGGTATGCATAATTAACAAGTCATAATTTGTCATCCAAGGCTGATGACTTTAGGCGAGTATGGTGCTTCATCTAGGTCACTGTGGGCAGCCTTGTCCAGCAGGAGTGCCCCAGAGTGTGGACCCACAGGTCAATGATATGGAATGGAGCACAGATGAACCAGATGATGTCCTGCCATTTCTGTGGGTACTACAGGGCAGCAATTACCTTACCCTGGTTGACATAACTGATGTTCATTTTTTGCAGGTCCATTATTGGGTCTGCCCCACCTCCCAGTTGTTTCACATGCAGTTCTTTCGATTGGGACTGCTTCCTGCAACCATTGATCAGCCCAAGACCACCTTCTCATTTTCAGTGTTAAATGATTTTATCCACAATAATCTGGAATGCGGAACATCTGCCAGCAACTATTATAACAAACTATGAAGGATAACATCCAATGTATTTCCACATCTTGTGTCTGTGAGTGCTTCCGCTGTATTTACACTCCCACAATAATTGTGAATTCTCTTTGAAGGACCACTACTGTGAACTCTTGCGAGTCTCCTGCCAATGGCAGCTGCTTAAATTACTAAAGTGGGCCAGTTTTGGCTACCAGCAAGATTCTCAAAAGCCTGGAAGTCTGGTCCTCTTCTGTCCAACATGCCCCCAGCCTGGCATCAATGTTTACCCAGAGGCGACCGACAATTTATTGAAGTATGTATATGTATAATTCTCATTAGACAGCCAGGATACTGACCCATGTAGCTGGAAATATAATTGGACACTAATTATGGATGGCAACTTCAAGGCAGAACATCTCTATGACAGGCGGACAGACGGACAAGTCTGGCTCATGGATGGATTAGGCTTCATGGTTAGCTGGTTGCCATATCATGAATATCTGGCGGCAAGCCATTATCCTATAGAGGTATGCATACTTTGTATCCTGTTATTAATCTGCAATTAATGTTTCGAAAAAAGCGGTCTTCCTGTAATAACCACAAGGCAGTAAACCAGGTGAATTCTTCACATGCATGGCTGGAAGCCACTGGGATTGGAGCTATGGCATGTGCCTGCTATGGCTGCTTTGTCCCACATTCAGTTGTGGACTTTCAGAAAGGGGAGAGGTGCACTGTTGCCTAATTCTACGGATTTCTGGTTCTCTGTTAAACTATAAGTAGACAAGTGAACATGGATTATTCACTTGCAAATGCCCTGCAGTACAATATGCAGGGTGTCTGCTGTGTTATCAGCTTCTATGATGTGAATTGCTCATACATGAGGAAGCTCAGACAGCGGGTGGGAAATAATGATTTTCTCAAATTTCCTAAGGACCTGGAGATCATCCCTGGAATTGGAATATGGCATGTGCATGGACATCAGCCACAATGTTTCTCCAGATATGCACCTTTGTACAGCAAGGGTGCTGGATGGATTGATGGGGAGGTAATTGAGACCCTTTGGTCAATTTTGAATATAGTCTCTGGATCCACCCACGGAATGTCATTGCCACACAGACAGGAGCTGCTGGACTTTCAGATGAATGACTCCAACTTTATGAAAATGACCTGCATGGGTTAGATGTTTCTTTCAGGTTCTGCACAGTCCGCTGAAACTATTTGAATCAGCAAGGCACCTTTCTGCCAAATTAAAAAATGCTTTATCGGCTTCAAGGGAAGCTTGCAGGGCCTTTGAAAATCTTGATAGTGGCATGCCGGAGGCTGACCAATGTGATTGGATGGACATGGAGCATGCCGCCTTAAATGTGCAAGTTGATGACCCATCGGCCATGGACATTTTCCAGCTAAAGGCAAACAAAGGTGCATTTCAGGGGCTCTACATAAGCTCTGCCAACTACTCATGATTTTCACACAGCTGCCAGCATTCAAACTGTGGAAATGGAGCTTCTGGCCCAGCATGCACCCTCGGGTGAGACTCCTCAGGGTGCCGTGACCTGGTTGGCTCAGGGACTTGCCATTGAAGAGTCTGCCATCCACATAATGAAAGACAAGAGGTCCTTGAAATCAACTGCAACTGAAATCCAGAAATTGGCAGTTGCCAGAAGAATTGATCGGCTAAACTGAGATATCCAAGTTCATTGATGCAGCAGCTGCCTATATGGCATCCGCCATTCAGGACCATGATGTCAAGTCCAGGTTCAATCCCGGAATTCCCGGATAAGTCCGGAGCATGCGGAATGGTGGATGTCGGTCAGGAATCCCTGAGGGGGTCAGAGGGGCAAGGAACTTCAGCTTCAGCTTATGTGCTGCACCCCTGTACGAGTTATGTTCCTTAATTTTAGGGCAGAGGGTCAGAAGACAATCCTAAGGTCAACTTAAGGACTGAAGTGGTTTCAGAGTGAAGTGGAGTAGGAGAGAATGGGATTTAGTTGATATTCGAACTAAGGAAATATTGGAGGGTACAAGCAGGTTTATATACTGAAGATTCCAGAAGATATAAAGGTGTTAAAGTATGTCGGACGAATTGGAGTTTTGGGTTTCCAGAACAAAGTAAGGAATGAATCGGAGTGGCATCAGAATGGTGCAATGATGACTGAGGGTAATGGTGCAATAATTGTGAAGCAGGGGGAAAGGGAATAATGGATAGGAACTGCAGATGTCAAGAAATGTCAAAGGAAAGAGACATATGTTGAGAGATAGCTGAGATAGGAATATGAAAGTCCGGGATGGAAATGCGAAAGTTCAGGACGGGAAATATGGGGTTCAGAATGTCCAATGAAGGAGAAATCTTCTAAGGTAAAGTCCAAGGCTTGGGATTCAGGATTTGATCATAGGAGGCTGGAATTGGGCTGGATGGGTTGGGAAAGTTTCGGAATGTGACACATGATGACACCACCCTGAATGAGTCTGAAAGTGACCTTCCCCTTCCTTTTATTTATCTTCCTCCCTTCCACTGCCATCGTTATTGGGCCGCAGAAATTGCAATGAACACGGCTTGGCTGCTTTAGCAGAGCTGGAGCTTCAACTGTGAATTGGACAGGCGAATGATGCCCTTCATTCTATCCATTTCACATTGGCAGATAAAGCAGTTCTATTTCGCACCGAAGTTTGCCACACATCAAATCAGTCAGCAAATACCCACACTTGGTGAAAGGTCCATCAGGCAGACACGGTGCTGTCAAGGCATGCAAACATTTACCGAAAATGCTGAAAAGCTATGGTCACCCTTCAAGCAGATAAAACTCTCCTGGATAGGTATCAGCTGCTTGACGATAAGGACCTCAAGGTCACAACTGCCATTTCTGATCCAAATGGGAGTGCCCATTGCATGGCAGACCTTGCCTGGCTTTGGACCATGGATATTCCCTGAGACACTGGAGAGAGTGATTGGATGTCTGAATGTAGGTTGTATATTTGTAGCAAGTGGTTTAGACTGATGGAAATCCCATAGTTTACTGGGTAAATTGGCTGCATGCAAAAGCCATCAAGGGTCGATGGATTGAAGAGGTGGAACTTGTTAAATTGGAGATTCAGTGGACAATCAACTTTCTTTTTCAATTCAAAACTCAGGCAGTGGGAGAACCTGGGCATCCAAAGTCAGGAAAGGGGAGCTGTTGGCCATGCAGTATATGCCGCCCGTCAGGCCACCATATATGCCAACCTTTGAGATCAATGCCATATGAAAATAGAGGATGTAAATGAGTCTATTTAAATCAATGTGACAGGTTCCATGAAATGTTCTCAGATAATAAGGCAGGTCAGAACAGATCAGAACAACACCAAATGTGAAAGGCATGTGGACTTTTGGTGGGATTTAAATCTAAGTGAACATGCTATCTGTGTGAGGAACAAGCAATCCGCATTTCATCTGAATACCACCATGTCCACCCAACAGTTGACCATTAGCTGCCCAAATCTGTCTCAGTCCAATCTGCACCTGGGACCATATTATGTCAGATGCTGGATTGAGGCCGCCATATCATACCTAGTCCACCAACCCGACGAATATTGGCCCAACAATTGGCAGCAGCTCTTAGACAGGGAATTTGTAAGTTCTTGCATTGTGTTTTTTTTGTTGACATCAACATGATTCATAACATTATAGCAATTGCTGCATGCACTACAGCAGATTCATGCCACTTGTCCAACCTCTGCAATCCCTATGCCAGCATTCCAGAGTGTATACCATATTTCTCACCAGAATCTTCAAATGGCACTGTGGGCTTTTGACATGCAAAATTGCAGCATGTCTGCAAATATCCCCACTTTCTTGCAGAATTGGGTCCCAATTCTGGCGGACAGCTTTCAAGGCAAATGGTGGGTTAAATCAATGGAGCATGATGGGAGACAGGAGGAATATGACGTATGGGCAGACGCATTGACAAGCAGGTGCAGATACTTCCAGGCAAGCATCATTCTCTTCAGGGCAGAATAGTCAGAGAGACTTTTCTTTAGGATCTATGGCCTCAGCATGCTTCCCCTTTCGATTCGCATCATCTACAAAAAATCAATGAAAGGTAAGAAGAACTGTTGAAAAGGTTGGAAGACAGAATGCAGGAGTTGGAGGAGTTGGATAGTGAAATCAACCACTGTTGGGGAAGGATCAGAGAGATGGGAGGGCTGCTTGGATTTCCCAAACAGCCAAACAACCCTGAGATGTGCCCAAGAGGATCTTCATAGTTCCCCGGAAATCTTTCTATTGTGTGACATTTACTTATTGAATGTAATTTACCATCCTGGAAATCCATTTTTATCTTCACAGCAAAGTTGTTTTTTTTTATCACCAGCATCTCTCATTTTGGTGTGGACATATTAGGGCAAGGTTGATTTCTTTATTTTTGCGGAGTGATTCTGGCTTTTTGGCAGCAACATGTAGATGAAATGCTATGTCAGCAGAGTGATTCCAGATTTTTGGTGGCAACATGTAGATAAAATGCCACACCCGCAATTTATATCACTTTCTCTAAATGTCATCTAGGTGACAGTAACAACATTCACCAATGTTCATTGCCTGATGTACTTTGTCTTGCATGTACCATGCAATGCAGGCCCTGTCTCCATCTGTCTCCCTGGCTCCATGAATGAGTAGTTCTCCGGAAAATGCAACAACAGTCCCAGGTGGACAATCCAATCTCAGCTGAAGAGTGGGTAAGACTAGATCTAGACCATTGTAGTGCCCAATGGTCAATAGCTGATCAAACCATTGAGGCTTGCCCATCTTGTCCAAATGAAAAGGTGAGCATTGGTTGACCATCAAGGATAAACTGCTATAGATTGATGGCCAGACCCACAGCACCTCTCGAATTTCCTCAGATGCATCTTTCCAAATCTTGATTAATGCAGCCCACCCTATTGCATACATTTGCAGGTGCATGATACCCATGGCTGCAGAGAGATGGCATTGTGCTTGAAATATCGTGGCAAGCCATTGTCTCGCTTCTTCATTGTTTCTTCTGGGTCTAAATAGCACAGATGCTTCTAGAAGATGCTACAGCATAAACCATTAATATAAACATCTCCAAGAAAATGTCGGAAGTGTACCAACATTGTGTCCTTGTTGGAACCATGCTGGCGAGAGATTCACCATTCCCGCTAGCTCGGCATCCCTCTGAAAAGAGTGGAGTTTGCCCTCCATTTTTTTATATCCACGGTTTTCCCTATGCTTCGAGAAAGGGAAATTTTAATTTTCTCCAAGGATGCCCACACTCATTCCTGGCCATGACCTATTATTTACCCACAAAGTCCTCAAGATGAAAACACACCTCGTTGTATTGACTGACTGCCGCAGGGAGATACCAAGCAATCACCTCTCCCAACTCAGCAATTAAAATTGCAGGTTCTGACAGATGGGTATATCTCTCTAGTTCTGGATCACAGGAATTCTCCCCATTCGATGTAACATTGCAGAGAAATGCTGAGGCTTGGTGCGGCTCAGTGCCAAGATTGAAATCGGATAACAGTACTTGGCAAACAGTTGGAGGGTTCCTCCATCAGGTTAACATTAATGTGGGACTTACCAGGATTCTTGCGGGCTCATACTAGGATGTCAGCCATTCTAGCTGCCTCACACACCATTTCAGTAGGTATGTTGATGTCTGGTAAAATGCTTGTTGGATGTGTCGGTGCATAGATGTCTGCATTGAATCTGCAGCACATGTAATCCATGATGATGTCTGTGAGGATCCACGGAGAGTTGGGTGGACAGGGGACTGAAGAGCTAGACATGAGAGATTGAATGGAAATGTGATCAACTGAAAATTACAATGAAGAGCTTTGTATATATGAGATTGCCATGGTAACAGCCATGTCATAATTCAGCTGCATAAGATGAACACTGTAAGATCACCCCCCATATCATCACATTTTGGAATAATGTCACATCCCGAAACTTCCCTAACCCATCCGGCTCAATTCCGGCCCCCTATGATCAAATCCCGAATCCCGAGCCTCAGACTTTACCTTACTCCCTCAGAAAATATGACTATATGGGCTCCCTGATTATCATTAGCAAGCGCTTCTCCACCCACTCTGTTATACATATATATGCTTAGTTTTTACTTCGAATTCCTCAGTCGTTCTTTGCCCCTCTTTGGCAGCGGCTGAGTCCAGGCAATCACTGCCCTCTTATAGTTTTTGTCAGTTGCCTCAAAAGAAAGCTTGCAGAGTATGAACACCCTCCTAAAGGAATAGAGGAATTGTAAGAGAGAGCCCAGGTGGAGTGGGAGAGGATTTCAGCAGCAGAGTGTCAGAAGTTGATTGAAAGTATGCCTAGGAGGGTTGAGACAGTGATTAAGGCCAAGTGTCAGTATTCAACCCTAAGTACCAGACAGTTCCAGCCTTCTGGCCTCGGAATCACATCAACATAAGTTCAAATGCTCCCAGCTGGAACCACCTCGGAACCACTATGTTCCGAGACTGCTTCCGAAATTCTCACACTCCTTCCGGAAGTGGAAGCACTGGAACTGTGACCACACAACCCTTTTGTTCGCTTAGCCTTTTTAACTTTCCATTTACTGCATCTATTACTACACTTTATATTCTTCCCTCAGGTTCATTCCAGGTAACATAATACGAGTATACCTCCGCCCATAGTATATATATTTCTCTTCAGTCTATCAGCACCTCAGTCGTTTCCATCCATCTAGACAGCGGCTGAGCTTTGGGCAACTCCTGCCCTCTTCTAGATTCTGTCACCAAGGGAGGCTATACCAAGTACTGATATTTCCCAAATACCCTAATTTATCATAGAGTACATAAACCATTGCAATGGTGTTACTGTTTTATAATTGGCATATCTCCACAGCCCCTGAAGTAAATCATATGACCCAGGGACTGATTTGTAGCCAGGAGTGACTACTACAATGCGCATCACCAGAGTTAAGCAAGATTCTCACGCCCTTCTGTGATATGCTTTCCACATTGCATTTAGGCCAAACATTGCAATGGTTTTTGGAGTCACTGTATGAGTCACCCATTCCTCAGCCCATCTGACACCTATGGGTCACCCATCTCTCAGCCCACCCCATCCCCATGGTACACCCTTACCACCATTTGATGGTTCCACCCACTACTGACAAAATGCCTATTGAAATATATTTCTCAGCCCATCCCTCAGCCCACCCGAGACCTACAGGTCATGCATTCCTCAGCCCATCTGACACCTATGGAGACCTATGGGGTCACTCATCTCTCAGCCCACTCATATCACACAGAACCACCACATATTGACCCACCCATCACTCAAAATACCCTTACTACAATAACCCCTCGGCCAACTCATATCACACAGGATTTCTATTACATCTCAACCCACCCATGCCCTACAAGTGCAACTCGTAGGTCAGCCAACAATCAGCTGGCCCCATGGATATTTGTCAACCTTGGCTGTCCATATACTATGGTACCAAAGTACTACATGGGCTTGATGAGGAACTGTACAGTGCTCAGCAAGCCATCCTCGACAGTTACATGCAACAGCATTTCTCCTTGATAATGATAATTTGGGGAATTGATATCGCACCCTGCTTGTACCAATAATTGGACTGCATTCACCAATCCGTCGAAATCGACAATATCTGGGTAACAATTGCGAAGCAATGTGTGGAGGGGTGTGTCTCCTGCATTGTTTCGCAAGTGAGCCGTAATGCCGTTGCTGACAAGCAGGCGAAGTACTGCAAGATCGGACGAACCCCATGCACGAGCCTGGAAGATTGCATTCGGTGGTAGTTGAACCCCTTGGCCAATTAGCCACTGAACGAATTCCAAACTACCGTGCCTAATAGCAAGGTGGAATGCCGAGACACCTGTATTGTTCAGAGTCGTGGGGTCGCAGCCAGCCTCTACCAACAAGCGAGCGGTCTCGAAACAATAGCTTTGTGGCCAGCTTGTAGCGAGTATATGGAATCAGGTGCTGCCATCGTCTTCCAACAGCTTGGCGTCAGCGCCATGATCCAGGAGGATGCGGATGACGGGGGGTGGGCAGCGACGTCTGATGACCGAATGGATGATATCCCTCGGGACTCGGCTCCTACACGTTATAAGTACCCTAACGAGGTCTTCGACATTCTCGCCTTCCCTGTTGGGTACAGCCGCTGTCAAGGGTAGCAAACTTTGCTTTACACCACGAACCCAGGTGATACCCTCGATGTTCACGTCCAGACCCTTATCTAGCAGTGCCTGAAGGCAAGACACATCGCCAATCAATGCAGCTTGGACCAACGGATTGTCTTCTCTTGTAATCTGAACAGAGTGGTGATTCATGTAGTAGTGTAATAGGGATAGGTGTCCAAAACGGATGATAATGTGCAATGTCAACTGTGGCGCCTCCGCTAGCCATAACCCATTATATGGCAGGGCGACCATATACTGGTGACGATGGTTTGAGATGTGGTAATGAAGGGCGAAAAGAAGCCGTAGGACCGAGTCATTCTCTTTGGGGTTGCAGTCCGCAAGGTGTCCAAAACCGTCGTCCACAGCGTAGTCAGAGAAATCCAACACGCCCGGTCGAGACTGGGGAGGTTTGCTGCTGAGAAGCATGATACAATGGACCGAAATCGATACAACTTCCATGCCAGCGTCGTGATGGTGAACGAACTGTCAGTGGCGGTGGCAGACGTTAAGTACTCCTGTTAGAAGGTGAGCTCGCACTCAATGATTCGAATCAGCAAAGGAATGCTAGATTTACCTTGACACTGTAGTGCGACAGTGATACTATCCCGGTCTGTTCGTTAAAACTCACAAGACTACCACAGATATCTAAAAATCGGCGACACGTATTGGTGCTGCCCTTGCATCCAAGGCTGCATTGTCGCGGTTCATTGCTAACGCTGCTGCAAGCTGAGAAAGCCTCAGGGGCCGCCGCGCCGTGACGAGCCACGTGAGAGCTCTCCGTACAACCCGGCTATCGAACTCCTCTTTGTCGATAGAAATCAGGATTCGCTCGTATGTCTCGTAGAGCGTGGACGGTAGGGTGTTCAACACCTCGTGGATATCCCCAGTCGACCGACATTTGTTGAGTCTGTCCAACTGGCACTGCACCCATCTAAACATTTCACTACACAACTCGTGTGACGTACATCCCATCGGCCATTTGCATTAGGGCATCCTGTATCTCCTCCTGCAATTGCTCCCCACCGACTTCGGGAATCCAACTCTGTCCTGACGTGGAAGTGAATGCGTGGCGCATTGTCTCGACTTTGTCGGTCAGCGAAATCGATGGGAGACCAATAAATGCCGTCTTGATACAAGACTCCGTGCGACTTGTTACGAAAAGCCGACAGTACCCGTCGTCGTTCACTTCCACCAGCGCTCCAAGCAACTCTGAGAGATCATCGCACTCGTCGAGCGCATCGATGATAGCCGTTGGCTGGTCGTGCAATCGGGCGGCGCGCTGCAACAGATCCGATAGAATGTCGGGATCGGCAGGCGGTCCCGCGCCTCGCTGTTTACGTTCCACCAGGTCAGAGAATGGCGGTAGCCAATCTGTCTTGACATTTCGCAACAGCTGAACAATCAAGGAGCGTAGAACCTTCTTAGCCCTGATACTCCGCGGGTGTCGGAAGTCACAGTAGAAGTATGTGACTGTCTCGCCATCCGTCTGTCGGCCCGAAAGCTTGTCGATGACCGACGACCTGTCAGTGCATAGAATAAACGTGAGGTCTTCAGAACATGCAAGGCAAACACACGCCAGTACAGATTTGCCAGTGCCCGCCAAGTATAAGAATGGAGACCCGTCATCAGCGTTGCAATTCCCCTCATTGACAACGGCACACTCACGTTTGCCATTCAACCAGAGGAATCGACTGTGGGGCAGACACCAGTCGATGTACGGCTGCTCAGCGAAAAGCCACTCTCCCGTCGTCTTCTGACGTTGTTTACGGGTCTGTTCGTGTTTCTCCGTACAGTCTACCACGTCAAACCATTCCAACAATTGACCTTGATGAATTTTGGAATTAGGATTGAAGTCTACCCGCGCACTGCATCGCAGCTAGTGGACTTGCGTTTTTCTGCAGCCATTTCGTTGTTCCTAGTCTGTTCGCGTTCCATTGCCTTGTCTGCGGCCATTGCCTGTACGCAGTCCCTGAAAACGTGATCAATGAACGTTGCACTAAAAAGTGAGCGCTTGCGTACAAGGTGGTGATCGATAATATATCGCGGAAGTAGGGCATGTAATGTTCGAAAGTTTGGAGCGCTGCGGTAATCTCCTTCTCTTTCATTGGCCACTTGAATCTGCTGGTCCACTTCATCCGCTTCGTCCCTTTATTCAGCACTTGGCTCTCCAACCAATCCAACAGGTACTCTAGCACTTTCTTGCATGGCGCAGGAGGTCCGTCACTTTTAAGCCATTCTCTCAGGAGCGCTTCCTGCTCTGGGCTTCGCAACGAGGGCAGTGAATTCTGCACGACACTTTCGACCGTCTTGGCAGCGGTAGAGATGAACGTTATGTGATCGATGAGCCTCTTGCGAGAGGCCTCTGCGCTGTGGACAGACGTTGCGTACTGCCCCAGGGTAATTAATACTTGTGCGGTTACTTGTATGACTCCTAGAACGTTTGCAGTACCAGATATGCCGTCCATGCTCGCGAGGGTGAAAGGTGAGCAGCAAACACGCAGCTTGCTGTGTTTGAATCAGTGTAGAAACGCTCGGACACGTGTGAGGAACTCCGGACACCAAAGGTTCATGATCTTCAAGGGGGTGTGGAGCTGGATATGTCGAACATCAAGGTCCTTGTGTACGCTGCACCGTGGCACCGAATTTACATGTTACAATTGCCCCAGGCATCGAGAACGGTGCGTTGTGCGTTGTGAGCAAGATCAGTAAGATCATTTCATGCGTCTGACGAATTCACGTGCAGTAAGTTTAGGGTAGGCAGTCTCGCGATCTCTAATTGATGATGTAATCC
Organism: Gyrodon lividus; assembly: GCA_014904945.1. Classification (NCBI taxonomy): domain Eukaryota; kingdom Fungi; phylum Basidiomycota; class Agaricomycetes; order Boletales; family Gyrodontaceae; genus Gyrodon; species Gyrodon lividus. Next base: position 563,568 of record MU127434.1, read on the forward strand.
AGTTTGTATGGTATAGTACTCACTAACTGGTGTTGGCGTTTACCGGTTCAACGAATGTCTGCCAGCCCGCCACCTTTGTCCCGACTTGCAATGTCGTCTGTGCCAGCGAGCACCCTTGCCTCCTCTCCACCACCCAGCGAAGATGATCCTGCCAGCAGAGACGAGGAGAAAGACACGCGTGAGGTACGTTAATATCAGCTTCCAGCTTCGTACCGAAATCTAAATTAGCACCTGCAGTCTCCGACAGCCACAGACTCTGCAGAAGACGAGGTGAAATCGCGTTCTATGGTTCTGAGTTGGCTAGGATTTACAACAGCCTCTAGCAATTCCGCGAGCGTTTCGCGCGCCTCGAGCGCCTGCTTGAAAAGTCATTTACGTACTCTAATTTACTAGGTGCTCAGATGGACAAGGAAAAGCGCACTTCTGCTCTGCGCGCCGCTATGAAAGTAGCACCTCCCTCGGACACAACAACGCGTAAACGCGCTCCACGTAAAGCACAGAAACGTGCACGCGTCGCAGACGAATTAGAGGACGATATCCCTGTCTCGGCGCATAAAGCAGCGAAGCCCGCCAGTGCCACTGAGAATGATCCCGAACCGCGCCCAAATTTTCTACAGCCTTCGCTTATTACAGGTGCTAAATTGAAAGATTATCAACTAGAAGGCGTGGAATGGATGGTGTCACTCGATAAAAACGGTGTTTCTGGCATTTTGGGTGCGTATATGCGTTGAATCATGTGGTCCATTTCACAATTTGACACGTGTCTCTATCAGCGGACGAGATGGGGTTGGGAAAGGTCAGTCATTGGTGCTCAGCTACCTCCTGCTGACCAATGTTTAACGTCGCGTGTAAGACTATCCAAACTATAGCATTTAACGCGCACCTCCGCGAGCTTGGTCATTTCAGGCCATTCCTGGTAGTTTGCCCACTTAGCGTTATCCATAACTGGATCGATGAATTTCACCGGTTTGCTCCTACCGTCAGTATCTACGTGTTTTATAACATGTATGACTGACAACTCCGTACCTTGTCTAGATCCCGGTGTGCATGTATCACGGTACTCCTACCGAACGCGCCGAGCTTCGGCACACCGTTATGCGGCAGCCTGACGACGGTTCAGAAGCGGTTTCTGGGCCTGGCGAGAGGGTGATGATTGCAAAAGGGCCTTCACAAAATGACAGAAGTAGAAGGGGGAAAGGCGCCAAAGCGAACGCACCCATAGCTAAGAACCGCAAGGGTCGCCCAGTCAAGAGGCGGAAAGTAGATTCTGACGACGATGCTACATCTCTTGCGTCAGACGCAAGCGGTGACGATGATAGTGACGACGACAACCGTATACCCGCTGCACGAGATACCACTTCGACGATCTCCAATGCACCCCTGCCACCCCAGACAAAAGAGACATTCCCAGTCGTGGTCACCACGTACGAGATTATCATCCGAGACCGGCCTTATCTTGCAAAGTATAACTGGGGCTACATCGTCGTTGATGAAGGCCACCGGTTGAAGAACCTCAATTGTAGACTCATTCAGGAGATCAAGAGATACCCGAGCGCGGGTCGGATGATTCTGACTGGGACGCCGCTACATGTTCGTGCTCCTATCCGAGGGTGTTTGTAGTGACATGAGCTGACTGTTGCGCTCTCTTGCAGAATAACCTTTCAGAGTTGTGGTCTTTGCTCAACTTCATTCTCCCGGATATATTCGATGACCTTGATACCTTCCAGGAGTGGTAAGTCCTCTCCTTCATCCTCATTTTTCATCCTTGCATTCCATGCCCACTTCTTTCGACCTTCCGATTAGGTTCAACCTTGGCACCCTCCAATCCCACCTCTCCCGTACCCAGTCCACACAACTCATTTCCACCCTGCATGGGATTCTTAAACCCTTCCTCCTTCGTCGTCTTAAAGCCGACGTTGAAGGTCTCCTCCCACCCAAGAAAGAATATGTTATATATGCACCCTTAAGTGTCAAACAACGTCACCTATACGATGAGATCGTGGAGGGGCGTATTCGCCGGTTCCTGATGGCGAAGGGAGGCGAGGACGGAGTAGGAACGGCGAAGAAGGTGGAGATTGATGTGAATGCACCGAGGAAATTAAGGGGTGGGAAGAGGAAGAGGTACGATGTTGATGGGAGTGATGAAGAGTATTTCGCGCTGATGGAGAAGGGGGTGGTGGGGAAGGTGGTGGGGATGACACAGGAGGACATGGCAGAGGTTGGGAGACAGTATCGGATGAAGGAGAATGGTAAGTGTGAAATCGTTTGTGCTTTCGTCATTCACTCTTCCTTTCTTTCATTTATTTGCGATGCTGACGGGGGCTCTTTCTGGAATCAGCTAAGGGTATCAACAACATGCGTCTTCAAAATACTGTTATGCAACTCCGCAAGGCATGTTCACATCCGCTTCTATTCAGAGATTTAGCGGATGAATTATCTGTGACGACGGAAGAGCTCGTTGATGCTAGCGGGAAGATGATGCTCCTGGAGCGACTCCTTGACGAGCTCTTTCACAGAAAGCACAAGGTTCTCATCTTCAGTCAATTCACGACCATGCTCGACATTATTGAGGTGCGTCCACGCTCTGGTACCACACCTCGCTCCAAGTACACGCTGGGACCTACTGACATATACACGCACTGCACATCTAGATATGGGCCACCGAACTCAAAGGCTGGAAGATCTGCCGTATCGATGGTTCGACAGACCCCCTTGAACGTCGGAACCAGATGAACACGTTTCAAGAGGCAGGCGACAGTCCAGACGCACCCAGACTCTTTTTGTTGAGCACGCGTGCGGGTGGATTGGGGATCAATTTGACTGCTGCTGATACGGTTATTTTTTATGATCAAGATTGGGTGAGTTAGCTTTTGCTGACCTTGTGAGAGGACGAGGACCAGAGATGGGCACAGCGGTCGTTTTTTTGGGGGAGTGGGAGTTGCATTATGGACTACCAACTGCAGATCCTTGGGCGCTGAATGAATGCTGACATGTGTTGTCATCCTTGTCATGATGTCCTAGAACCCCCAAATGGATATCCAAGCACAAGACCGGGCGCATCGTATCGGCCAAAAGCGGCCCGTGCTCATTTTCCGTTTCGTGACCGCACACACGATCGAGACGAAGATCATGCAACGCGCCACGGAGAAGCGGAAACTGGAAGCGCTCGTCATCGCCAAAGGTCAGTTCGATCTGACACGCCGGTGTTAATTGTCATTTACAATGATTAATACCGCACTGGTTTGAATTACAGGCAAATTCAAAATGCCGGGACAAGCAGGACGGACGAAGGCAGACAACATAGCCGAGATGGCAGCAGCGCTTTTGAGACTCGAAGGAGACCATATCGAGGTAGTGCCTGAGACACGAGAGGGGAAGCAGGGGGTGTTGAGTGACAGAGATTTGGAGATGTTGCTGGACAGGAGCGACACCGTGTTTACGGACAGAGGAAGGGGCTGGTCAAGTGGGGTGGGTGCAGCCAGGGAAGGTGAAGAGGCTCCGGTCGCAAAGAAGGCTGCGTTCGCTGTGTATGAGGCCCCTGTGCACGAGGGTAACCAGTTGGTGGCCAAGATAATGGGGGAGGACGTGCCCGATTCATAACCCCTTGGTTACATTCATTTGTGAATATTCTAATCCATTGTGCCCTCTTGCTCATAATACGTAGATTACATTGCACATAACGACGTTTGTGGCGTTGCTGCGATCTTGAATGTCGTTTCCAGGTCGGATTGTAATGTGTTATTTTGCAAGTGTAACATGCCAACACAACGTTGGTTGGAGTGTATTGTATGGTAGGTTTCTTCTATTAGGACCGTGCCAGCGTGGGTCGAGCGCTCACGAAGTCACGGACTACGGTAAGCTTCGACTTCCATCTCTCACCAGTGCTCACATATTTAAACCTTGTTGACTTGCAAAGCCCGTCCATGCTTCGTAATACGTGTCATTTCTTCACTTGCCCGACGTCCTACTGAACGCCGCAACCGAGTTCATTGTCCCATTGCTTATCATAGCGCTGTCATACAACGCACGGCCTTGACATCACACCAAACAGGTCTACACTATCACCATATTGATAAAGCACCCAGCTCTAACACTTATCTGGAGCCATCCCCATGCTTGCCCCAACACTCACCCAATCGATTGACGTTCTCCGTCTCTTCTCTGTCAAAGATCCAGTCCCTCTGTCCTGGTATTTGTGTCATCTCGTCGATCTGCCCACCGAGCTATTAATTGCGGTATTCCTGCACGCTAATCACCGCACCATCCTGAGGTGTCGCTCGGTTGCGTACTCTGGCTTTAAGTCCACCGAGTCCCATGCTGACCCACGCGTCAGGTGTGCCGCAAATTCAAGGATGTCATCGACGCGTCTGTCGAGCTCCAGTACCGCATCGAGCTCGCTCTGGATGGTATGATAGATGGACCGTCGAGTCTGTTCTCCACCGGGGAGCGCCTATCGCGTCTCCGCTCCCTCCGGCGGTCCTGGTCCACCCTTTCATGGACATCCAAGGTAACGGTCCCCATGCCGGGTGCATGTTACGCCTACGAGCTCGTTGGCGGTATTTTTTGCAAGACGCAGAACGCCCAGCACCAGCCTCACGGTTCTCGCCAGCTCTCGGCGACGTGGCTCCCGCCTTCCGACGGGCCCGGACATGTGCTCGTTCGTGAAGATATTGGGGTACCGACGAGGGATTTTGCGATGGATCCGTCGCAAGATCTGATGGTGTTGTTTAGGGGCAGCGAGGACTTTGGACTGTACGTCACCATCGATTCGGATCGTGGACTTGACGTATTCATATGGATGAATGGATGAATGAATAGGCCGTTAGTGGTGGTCGTTCCTGGGACATTGGAGCTATACATTCGAACGATCTCCACAAATCAGGTTCATCCCGAGGCTCGCGTGCCGGTTCTGAGCACCCCAGTGTTGTTCCCGGTCACGAGCGCATTCATTCAGATTGTAGACGACGTTATTGGAATGCTCTATTGCGTCGATCCTGCCAAGCCACGTATCACGATATGGAATTGGAAGACAGGAAATTTGGTTGTGGTACGTATATGCGCCCCAATCTGACGAATATACCCGATACGATCTGCATATACAGGACCGTAGTAGCGTCAACCTCCCCGCCGCAACTTGGGACTTCTCCTTCATAAACAGCCGTGCTTTCTTCCTGACCTGCGGAGGCGCCACCGGCTCCATTGAGATCTTCACGTTTTCTTGTGACTGCTCTTCGTCTGACCAGCCACAGCCAGCACCCGTCGTGCACGTTGCCTCGCTCCGTCTCGCTACTCTCCTTCCATCTGTTCGCATCGTCAGCCTTAACACACATACGGGCCCTTTCCTCGCCGGTTGCCCATGCGACAAACCATTTACAGCGTCGAACGAAGACAGGATCCACATGATCATCCTACAATACCTTGACCAGGCGCCCACTGATGGCCCGCGAGCTCCGCGGTGGTGTGTGTTTTTGCATAATCGGACGTTGGAGGCGTACATAAGAAGGCAAGTGGTGGAGAAAGAGAGTGGGAGAATGCCGGTTGTTGTACCCTGGGAGGCATGGGGACGAATGAATACGAGGATGTTGCCGCATAACGGAATGTTTAAATGGCTGAGGTGGGTATCAGCGCTCGCACAAAATTTTCTGTCACGATTTTTTTTTTGCGCTGTTGAGTTGGTTGCTTTCGGCTGACGTGTTGATGCGCGAGTTATAGATACGTCCATGGGCAACGTGTCATCGTACCCTCGATGGTGGGGCCAGGGAAAAGCAGGATGCAAGTTCTTGATTTCAATTTCAGAGATCATGATGTGTCGCACCAGCGCCCATATACCATCCCCGACATCGACTCTAGTGATCCACGGTGTGGTCTTGGCGCGGATTTGAAGACCGGCGGCGGCGATTCTGGCTCTTCTATCGGCACCCGCGCAGAGCGTTCCCTGGTAGGCACGCAGGTTGAGATAGTGGACTACCCCACGCGCATCGAGCTTACCAACTTTTTTGCTGAGAATGTGGAGACGTGTCTACCGTTCCGCAGCACGACGAGGGACGTGATGGCGAATTATTCGGGGGTGATGATCGACGATGAGAGATTGGTGGGGCTGAAGGTGCGTGAAGGTTTCTCTGTGAGACGAGGTGTCAAGGAATGTTCCGGACTGATCGGCGAACGCGAATCTCAGGACGGCGCGTTCTCTACTGGGGATATGAAGGAGATTGACGTGTTTACGATGTGAGATGGGTGAGGTTGCTGGATGGTTTGGAATTTTGGGCCCGTTATTGCCGAGTTTTTGTCCGCTCTTTCCCCGCTCTCCTTTTCTTCGTCTTGGTCTTGGTCTTCTTTTTCTTGAATTTCTTGCGTATCATGTCGTTTTTTTGGTGGGTCATCGATATGTGATGGTGATGATCATGAATAGTAGTTTGGGTCTTCGTTTGTGCGCACTACCTACGTCGGGTTATTTAGCTTTGAAGTTTTGGTGCACCTGTTGATATCGAAGGTTTGATTCCTTGGCATCGATTTCATTTCGAGTTTCAGGTCCTGGTAACGATATTGTTATACCTTCCCCCCCAAGGAACACAGCGGGTGACAGTGGGCGGTAGATTATATCGAGCGACGTACGGACACATGACTAGCTTTGAAATGAGTCATAGGAGTGTTGCGTACCCAGGGAAGCACGCGATCGATGGCCATGGTTCGCGGTACATACTTAGTAGTGCATCTCCGACACAGACAAGTGGGACCAGATCGACCCCGTGCCGTCGTCTAATTCGAACTTGTGTAGGGTCGCCTTTATTATTTGTTCGCGTGATGCTTTGGTACCATAGACTGTATGGTAACAGGTGAGCCCGGGATCGGAGGGAAAGTAGCTTGAACGGGTACCTAGCCATCCCCGGCACGCCAGAAGTGAGTGCAGCCTGTCGTGGACTCGGAATGAGCGAGGAGCAAGCAGCGACTGCGACTGGTACTAGTGCAAGAGACGGTGGACACATCATGTAGTACTGCTTCGCGGAGCTTCGCTAATTTGCAGAGCCGGGACCGAGTCGCCCTGACCTGTTGTTTAGACTTGGAGAGTGTGGTGTGCCTTTTGGTTCGTCGGATCGGAGAACTAGCGCAAGGGTTACCGACGACGCTTGGTGTGCGGATATACCTAAACTCAATTTCTAAGAGATTACAACGGATCATTTGGTAGCGCTACTGGTAGTCCTGCCCGAGGCGAGCGTTGTGCATAATAACAATGTCAATGTCTGTCGGCCCGGTCAAGCGCAGTTCAAGGTGCGATCGGATCTATGTACGACCCAAGAAAGGGTAAACGAGTCGACTGTGTCAAAGGTACGTCGTTGGGCGCTGCGAAGTCGCCGCAACAAAGAGCCAACCAGTTGATGCTGAATCAATTGCTGTGAAGTGTTTTAGCTTTGACAGGAACGATGGCATGTCTACCAAGAACGTGTTGATGATGCGGCGAGGCAGTGCAATGGCAGCTGAGACATGGCGACGGTATCATGGCAAATTGATCAAGTCTCTCCCCCAGCGTTCTAGGAGGTGGTCAGGTACTACATATGATAATGATAATAATCATTTAGTACGATAACCTCGCATCGTCAACTTGCTGATGACTGTGCTTTTACTGGAATTTACAAACCGGGTTAATCGGGTGACATAAGCCGAGAAGAATTGAAGCCGAAAAGGGGAGTCCGGATGATCGGAAGATCAGCGGCTGAATAGAAGTGGATCTGGATGACATGCACTGGATGCCGTGTCATGCCGTTTCCAACAAGTTATACTTACCATCGCCTCCTCCTTCCTCATCTGATTCGCATTCTTTCTTGCTTTCTTCTCATTCGTTATCTCGTTTCAAAAGTTGTCCATCATAATGGCTCATAGATCTTCTCTTGACAAGTTTACTAGCAGGATAACTCAAGACTCCGATGCTTGGTCCTCGATATTCCGTCCTTCCCCCGATGAGACACTCGAAGAAAAGAAAGATAGATTAGCTAGACAACAGGAAGCTAACAGGATATCAAGAGAGATAGATGAAGGAATAGAAAAGTCTAAAAAGTTATTCGAGAAGAGGAAGAAGGCTATCAAGGTCCTCTTACTCGGTAGGTTCTCTTAACCGCCTCCTAGACAGGCCAATACTCATTGTGGTACAGGTCAGGCAGAGTCCGGAAAATCAACCATGCTTAGAAGTATGTCTTGCCTTGCTCCGTGTTTTATACTCTCACTTGAACCGCTGTCGATGTAGACTTCCAGCTCGCCTTTTGTCCAACTTACTTTCACGACGAGATACCTATATGGAAGACGATCATTCAACTGAACCTCATCGGGTATGAAGTACCTCTGATGTTTCCACCTTATTTCTACTTACATTCGTCCGCAGATCCGTCAAGAAACTCCTCGCCATCATCGAAGACGAGTTAGATTCACAAGCTTCCAGGTCACCGGGTGGTTCACGCGGTCCTCTCCGCCAACAAAGTACACCCACCCAAGCGACCGAAAGCTCTTCAGTGTTGTATTCCCCTGTGCTGTTGACACCTGTGGCATCATCTTCGGACACCCATGGCGCTACACCCGGGCCGTCGTCACTCGCCACAAGCTACCCCACCACAAATGCCACCGCACTTTCGGATTCATATATAAACCCTACTCGTCGCGATGGCACTGCGCCTCCCTCAACGTCGTCCGTCGGTACTTGGGGCTCATCGAGTTCCCGCCATATCGCCGCCTCGGCTCGAACCAATGCGATTGCTTCTAGCACAGCTGCTTCTTCGCCACGGAATCTTATTTCACACTCCGAGGCGAACACCTCCCGAGATAGTCATGATCTGGATCAAGGTTCAGGAGATCCTCCTCTAACACAAACTCATTCCGCTCTCCGTTTGCGCCTTCTTCCCCTCTTAAGCGTAGAAACAAACCTGGCTCGACAGCTCCTTCCAGAAGGGGACGTCACGCCATCGGCCTCTCCCTCCAACTCAGGCGCGGGGTGGGCCAAATGGGCATCGGGAGGGACTTTTGAATCCAAGCCCGGGTTCGGGCTTGGTGGTGGGGAATTGTGTGTGCGAGCTGGAGGCGCATGGAAGAGCGTCTTGGAGCGCGTCGCTGGCGCGGGTCTCCCCGGATCGGATACTCGACGTCCTTCCATCACAGACAAATCCAAATCGCCGAGTCGACACATAGATCCTACCTCAGCTTTGGCCTCATCAGGAAAACACACTACACGCACGGCCCGCCCACACCCCTCCGACCCGACACCCCTCCTAGAAGCCCTCGCGTCGGACATTCACATACTCTGGACGGACCCGGCTGTGCAGGCATTGTTGAAGAGAAGGGGAGTAAGAATGGAGGATGGTGCGGGATTTTTCTTGAACGATATCATGCGCATCGGCAAGTCTGGGTGGAAGCCTGCGGTTGGTGGGTGCTTGGTGCTTCTGTTATGGAGGGATGGTATATTGACGATTTTGTTGCGTTCCAGACGACATCGTACGTGCTAGACTGAGAACGTTTGGAGTGGAGGAACATAGATTTTTCATGGAAAATGGTGCATTTACTTGTTGATCGTGCTGTTTGTTTGTTTCCTGATCGCGTTTACTCGTTTATAGGTTCGGAATGGTATATCTACGACGTTGGGGGCAGTCGAAACATGAGACCTCAATGGGCGCCTTATTTCGATGATGGTGCGTGTTGTAGACTTAGATTCTGGGTTTTGGAGGTAACCTTGTCTTTGGTGCGCATTCAGTTCAAGCCATTATATTCCTTGCACCCCTGGTGTTTAATCAAGTTCTCGACGAGGATCGAATGTTCAATCGACTGGTACGCAATTTCTTTTCCTGGTCTCGCGGGTTGGTCAGAGCTGATCTCACATCATCCCGAACTACAGGAAGACTCTATCTCCCTCTGGAAAGAAGTCTGCTCGAATCCTCTTCTCGCACGGTCCAACATCATTCTCTTCCTGAACAAGATGGACATCCTCGAGTCGACGCTCAGAGCTGGGATTCGCGTGGCGACGTACGTGCCGAGTTATGGGTCACAGCCGAACGAGGTGGAGAATGTTGTCAAATGTGCGTGGCTTGTTTCGCTCACCCCATTGTGCGAGCAAGCTGACGTGAATTGCTTTCACTGACAGATTTCAGAGAAAAGTTCCGCGCTTACCATGTATGTCTGCACTCCCGCGTCTGATCGGTTGTATGGGGCTGATGTTATGCACGCAGAAACGACTCTCCCCTAGACAGAGGACATTCTTTTGTCATGAGACATCTGCTATCGTGGGTATCCTTTCCCCACCTCTCCACGCTCAACGCCCATACTCCCATTCATGATCCCGCTGTGTCATATCATGACTGAGACTGACTCTCTCATGCAGGACACAAGAGCCACTCAAGCTGTCCTCATCGGTGTGCGAGAGGGCATATTGAGACATCATCTCGAGAAACTTAGTGTTCTCTAAGTTAAGGCGTATTTATGAGGTATCTTTACTGCAGCATTATTTCTAATATTATTGTTCTGACTTGCCATGTACTCCCTGTGACTCGTTGTATATTCTGCTTTCCTCTTGTTTTTCGTTAGCATTTCCATTTCCGGCCCCTGCGCCTCTTGTCACATTCTACGGGGCTCGGAGGGGTAGACTCTATGTGTCCAACGTGCGGTCGCGCGTTCCTTTGAATGTTTTATTTTGGTTTCGTTCCGTGTTTGTTGTACCCACATACATTATCATCCATACCTATAGATGTCGTTATTTCCAGTGCTATTACTAGTGTCGTTTGGTTTTTCTTTTACTATCTATGTGCTACTGCTACTTACAATCACGAATATTCGTTCGTCGTCCGACTCGGGATGCCAATATTCCTGCAGGGCCTGATCCGTTGAATTCGGGATGAGTCGTACTCGATGATATCATCAATGCGGTCCGCTCTCATAGCTACACGCCACGCGCATTCGATATTTGATATTCTCGGGTTCAAGTACTGGCGACACCAAAACTCTGGAGCCGCAACCACTTTCATCCGTTTGTTTTTCAAAAAAAAAAAAAGAAAGAGAGACTTGTACGTATGTCATTCGTGATATTCCGTGCGGCTGTGGCGAGGCACAACTCTCTCCCGCCCCACGCCTAAGACCTGAGATCCCCCGAACGGACGAGTTGAGAAGCCGAGCCGATTAGCCGATTAGCCGAGGCTCGCAGCGTCATTTCGATCGATCAGTACTCAGTACTCAGAATATTATTGAAATTGAATATTTGAATGCGAGTTGTGGTTGGCGAGTGTCACGGTACCGCATGGAGCATGGCGAGAGACTCACGGGTCAGTACTTTAGCACTTCAGTACTCAGTACTCAGTGCCAGCTTTGCGGATCGGCGGGGGCAGTACTGTCATGAGCTCGTTACATTGGCAATCATCGCAGCGGGCCTTTTGCTTCCCCCCCCCTGTTCTCCTCCGAGAGGGCATCGTTCGACGTCTTGTTTCACATGGCTGTGTGTGTCGGCAAACCAACCTTGCAGGAAAAAGACCAAGGGACTGATATCCTTTGCAAGCGTACTAGACAGAAACTTGAACTTTATGCGTTCTTCCGCTCGGAACACTGATAGGTGCGTGTATGTATGCGTGCCGCTAAGCAGTCACCGGTCTCCCCGTGAAGGGACTTTCGTGCGTTTTTTAATCAAAGTCGAGAGGGCGGCCATCGATTGGATCATGGTACTGTGCGTGTCTGATGTTTTTCTGCGTGACTGCGTGACCTCAGGGTCTGGCACACACCACCAGCCAAGACCGTGACAGGAAGGCTGCAATCACGGTGCACCCGTATGTGCTACGACGCGTTACCCAAGCGGTTGCCCTCATCTCTGCGCATACAGTCTCAGGCTTGCCATTTGCCAATATACCATTCAAGGAATATAATGCCCTCTTCTACTAGCTGCACCACCGATTCGGAGCAATAAGCGGCGGTAGCCCACCTAGTCCCGTCGACAATTCACGTCCCTGTCCTTTTAAACAACACCTCACCATCCTTTCTGCGTTCATCATGCACGAACGCACCACACGCTATGCGTCGTCCAAGACGTCCAACCCCTTAAACGATATTGACGATAGGGATTCGTCTGTCAATGAATCCGCGAGGCATGTGTGCCGATCGAGCTTGCGGAGGTGGAGTTGCATCCGTGTGGCGAGGATGGTGTGCATTACCGCTTGGTATCTAGGAGTAGACGAGTGAGTTCATTATGGTGTAGGTTGGAGATGCGCTAGTCAGGGAAAGCGGAAAACTTACGTATCGAGGAGCTCCGAATATTGGATCTGAAAACACGGATGAGGCAACGAGGAAGGAAAGAAAGGGGGGCAGACAAACGGGAAGGAGGAAGATGACGAGGACGTTTACGACCGACATGGCTAAACGGGAAACCGCTTGAGACGCTCCTGAACGACGTGATTGCGGGTTTAAAACATACCGAACATGCTCAAGCAATAAAATACTCCATCACGCGTCAAGTTCTGGATCAGGACGTTTGGCGCATGCCGGAAATGCCGGTACGCACGGTACAGTGTGAGGGACGTGGTCACTGAGGACAAGGACCGATTAGGGCGTGTGGAGGTGCGCTTTGTAATCGAGACTATTTGGCGCACCTGCCTCAGAGAGCATAATGACCACGAATGATGCGAAAAGGACGGAACTAGCACCTGTCTTGTAACATCCAGAAATGATTGGAAGTGGAGGTTCTCCAACTACACAATCAGCTCTGGAAGAGGTAATCACGCGCAATGTGCTCACATGTAACAGAAGGCAGAAACGTAAGAAAAATCAATATCAAGGCTACCATGGATGCCTGAATCGCAGATGCAATGGGGAAGTCAAGACGTGCTGGGATAGGGAGCACAACTTACTGTGATAGTACAACAAGAGATTACAAGGACCATCCTATTTCTATTCCACATAGCGTACGCTCGGAGGCCAAAGATCACTGTAACCCTGGCGCTCATATCGAGAGATCCGCGTAGATATAGATCTACTCACCTTCCGAGAGCGTAATAGCAAGTGCATCGAGGACTGTTGAACACGATCAGTGAGAGGAAACACCTGATGGAGCGATATACAACTTACCCGTCATAAAGTAGAGTAATGTCTCACAAGTCTAAAACAAGATGGTGACGCTTGTCAGTCTTCTGGTGTCTGGCTGGGGGTCACTTACGTCGACATTGGCATGTGCAGAAAAGGAGCCTGTGGAAATTCGTTCGAGGGAGATCAGCCACAGGCACACTGACAGCATGTTGGATATACGCACTTGAAAGCGTGACTGGGATGATTGCGAATGGGATGTATCTTGTCGGCACAAAGAGGGCTTTGCCCAAGCCCCAATCCCGTCGATCCCAGATGAACGACAGCTACATCCTGGTCAGGTTCAGGATCTCGTGTGTAAAAAGTTAAACATGCCTCATCCTCGAGCAGATAAAAGTAATCGAAAATCTATATCGTGGATGGCCTTCAGTCGTGCAGAAAGCTTCGAGCTGGGCGGAATCTCCTCACAAACAGGATGGAAATCGACACTGCATAAAGCTTCAGTCAAGAGTAACGATATGAAGAAGCGGACGTACCTTCGAAATACTGTACAGGGAGGAACCGGCGGCGCTATCGCTTAGCCAACTCAGCTTGTGCATTGGTTTTAGAGATACGCACGGTAACAGTCCGCACATCTCGTGCATAGTCGAAAAAAGATTCCATTGCATGAACCCGCCCTCACCAGGGAGTCGTTGGATGGAAAATGGGGGGGCGTCTACACCACGAAAATCACAAGATCGTGATATGGAGTGGTAGTTCTTGCGCAAGTCTGTTGTACGACAAAGGGCCCGTTCGGCAGCCCTCCGTTCGTGTCCGTTTGCATCCGTTTCGTTTCGTTTCGGTTCGTTTTGGATTTCCACTGTTTTTAAACAGGCGAGTGCGTCTGGTAGCCCTTTTCGTTTCTAAAATGTCTTGTCACACTCCTGTTTTACCTAGTACACCATATCCATATTCCTGTCGTTGCAACTTGTAATGCCCCGCAAAACCTCTACCATGATTCAAACTCCTGCAAGCGATGGGAAGCAAAATACTCGGAACGAGAAGGCTCCTTAGGTGAATTTCCAGTGATGACAGCACACTTGTCGACACTCGAGAGCTCCTATCTTAGGAGAAAGCGCGCTCTGTTGACTGGCTCCGAGATCTGAGTCACCCGTCGTGTAAATCAATCACATGACCGAATGACGCACAGAGTGCCTTAATGAATAAATGCTGACGCGGGAGAGAGCCCCGTTCCTGCTCGATTGTGTAGAAGGTGCTTACACATTTCCCAAACGGATGGATACCCACGAGTGTTGTGTGCCCTGTTGCACCTTGGAAAAAGTCGGAACACTTTCTCAGCATCCCACAAGTGAACCTCCGAAACAACCTTCATGCTCATTGTCCACAACAGTGAGCATACATTTCATTGTGTGTCCTCATATTTTTTGTGGTCAAGCTGTATATTAAAATAATCAAATTATATTTCCATCACCAATGCAGGCACAAAGGGGTGAATACTCATATTTCATTTATTTACTAGTCTCTGTGATATTGAATAATTATATATGCAGTATTGACTGTCCCAAAGCTGAAAAAAGATAGAGAGAGAAGGGGAAACTTTTTATATTGTGTGCCACAGTCCTTTGTCTGTGTGCAAGGAAGGGGCTCTAGGGCTGTCAGTCCTGTTTGCTGCATCCATTGGTCGCCCTTCTCCTGGGGTTGGGGCTGCATACAGTATGTGCAGGGACAGGCAAGAGGGTGTGTGGGCATGTAGTTTCAAGCCTGCAAAGCTCTCATCAGGGACCTTACCCCAACTGCTGCTTATCCCAGACTGTGTAGGTGAACTACCAGCTATAACATGAAAAGGGAGTAGGAAATACCTGCACTGGCACCACAGTGACAACCAGGGTATGTGGGGTGAGGATAGCATGACCCAACTCACTTTTGTTCTGAGGTTTTAAAGGCTAACAAGTGACGGAGTGAGACTCAGTCTTGAGTATAAAATACTAGACTCTTTAACCAACCTAACGAGTGATGGAGTAAGACTAAACAGCTATCAGTAAATAAAACGAGTGTATAGCTAAAAGATATCTCACCTCAGTCTCAAGTATAAAATACTAGACTGAGGTGCATGTAGTGAAAAAAGTCTGCACTAATGGTTGGTATGATTACCTAATCTGTCCTCGACATACCCACATACTACCAATTTACAACACTCACAGCTGGTGGCATATGGATGGGTTAGGGAAGGTGGGGATGGAGAGGCTTTCCATTGACAGTGCCAGTCAGATATACCCTAGGCACAGGGCAATCTCCCACCTTCCATATGGGCAAACAAGACCCTTTTGGATCTAGTCTGCACTTGGCATTCTGATGCAGCACCATCTTGGAACTAGCCAAGATGGATCCCAATCCTTACCATCCTGAGGGATTCACATGCAACAACCAACACAGAATACAGGTTATCATTATCTACAGAGGGTGTCACATCCCGAAACTTTCCTTACCCATCTGGCCCAATTCCGGCCTCCTATGATCAAATCCCAAATCCCGAGCCTCAGACTTTACCTTAGAAGATTTCTCTTTCATCAGACATTCTGAACCCTGTATTTCCCATCCCAGACTTTTGCATTCCCGACCCAGACTTTCGTATTCCTATCTTGGCTATCTCTTGACATATGTCACTTTCCTTTGACATTTCTTGACATCTACAGTTCCTATCGATAATTCCCTTTCCCCTTGCTTCACAATTATTGCGCCATTGCCCTCAGTCATTATTCCACCATTCTGACGCCATTCTGATTCATTCCTTACTTTCTTCCAGAAACCTGAAACTCCGATTTGTCCGACATACTTTAACACCTTTATATCTTCCAAACTCTTCAGTATATAAATCTGCTTGTACTCTCTGATATTTCCTTAGTTCGAATATCAACTAAATCCTGTTCTCTCCTACTTCACTTCACTCTGAAAAGCACTTCAGTCCTTAAGTTGACCTTAGGATTGTCTTCTGACCCTCTGCCCTGAAATTAAGGAACAGAACTTGTACAGGGGCACAGCACATAAGCTAAAGCCGAAGTTCCTTGCCCCTCCGACCCCCCTCAGGGATTCCCGACCAACCCCACCGTTCTGTGTGCTCCGGACTTATCTGGGAATTCTGGGATTGAACCCGGACTTGACAATGGTGTCAGAATGGTGGAATAATGACTGAGGGCAATGGTGCAATCATTGTGAAGCAGGGGGAAAGGAAATTATCGATAGGAACTGCAGATGTCAAGAAATGTCAAAGGAAAGTGATATATGTCAAGAGATAGCTGAGATAGGAATGCAAAAGTCTGGGACGGGAATGTGAAAGTCTGGGATGGGAAATATGGGGTTCGGAATGTCTGATGAAGGAGAAATCTTCTAAGGTAAAGTCCGAGGCTTGGGATTCAGGATTTGATCATAGGAGGCCAGAATTGGGCCGGATGGGTTAGGAAAGTTTTAGGATGTGACACCAATCCTTACCATCCTGAGGGATTCACACGCAACAACCAACACAGAATACAGATTATCTACAGAGGGGCAATATGCAGTAGAAATAGGGGGAGGGTTGATAATCTCAAGAATCTTTGAGTCAACCAAAAAAAGTAATTTTGGGAGTAGTGGTGTGGCTGACAATTAGAACTGCATTGAACTCCAAGGCAAGGTGGTTACATGTGGCCAGAAGATATGAAGAAGCAATGAGAGGATGTGTGCTCACTATCCTATCTCAGCCAGTGAGGATAAGGTTTTGTTGCTGCAGAAAACAATACTCTTGAGGTGGCCAACAGCACCCCTTGATGCCACAACAGGCAGGAAGTGTTGGGGGTCCATTTCATAAATATGTTGTGAAAGTGTTTGGGCTTTTTCTGAGGTGCAGTAATTGTGTTATGTAATAATTAAAAATAATAACAGGGCACTACAAACTCAATATCCACACCTGGTTGGTCTAGAACCATCACATAATCAAGCCATGTGATACTTTCACACAGTGCACTCCAACTGTAACCAAGACAAGAATGATAAGATAAGATAACTTATCTTGAAAAACTTACATGCTGTGCTGTGCCAGAGCCCCATGCTTCCTGTCTAGTGTTGGATAGGCCTGGCTTGAGAGGGCTCAGGCCTGTTCAAACCTCAGGCCCAGTGAACAGTGGACATGCTGAGAAACAGTGGGAAGTGGGTGTGTCACATCCCAAAACTTTCCCTACCCATATGACACACTTCTGGCCCCTTATGATCAAACCCCGAACCCTGAGCCCCAAACTTTACCTTGGAAGATTTTTCCCCTTCACTTGATATCCCAAATCCCATATTTCCCATCCTGAACTTTTGTACTCCTATCTCAGCTATCTCTTGACATATGTTCCTTTCCTTTGACATCCCTTGACATTTACAGTTCCTATCAATAATTCCTTCCCCCCTGCTTCACAATTATTGCACCATCATCCTCAGTTATTATTCCATCATTGTAATGCCATTCCAATTCATCCTCTTACTATACTCTGGAAACCTGAAACCTCAATTTGTCCGATATACTTTAACAGTTTTATATCTTCTGGACTCTTCAGTATATAAACCCGCCTTTACTCTGTAATATTTCCTTAGTTCGAATACCAACTAAATCCTGTTCTATCCTCTAAAGTCTCTGCTTCACTCTAAAACCCCTCTCAGTCCTTAAGTTCATCTTAGGATTGTCTTCTGAACCTCTGCCTTGAAATTAAGGGACAGAACTCATACAGGGGCGCAGCACATAAGCTGATGCCAAAGTCCCTTGCCCCTCCGACCCCCCTCAGGGATTCCCAACCCCCTTTGCTATTCTCCACACTCTAGACTCTCTGGGAATTCCAGGATTGAACCCAGACTTGATAGTTAGAAACATGTCATGTGGGTAGGAAAAGTTTTTGGATGTGACACCCAGCATCCAACACAGTATTTCACTTAATGTAGTGCTTTGGTACCATAGTATATGGACAGCTGAGGTTGACAAATAGCCATGGCTCATGGGCCAGCTGACCTATGAGTGCAACTCATAGGGCATGGATGGGCCAAGATGTGATAAAAATCCTGTGTGATGAGTTAGCTGAGGAGTTATTTTAGTAAGGGTATTTTGAGTGATGGGTGGGTCAATATGTGGTGGTTTCGTGTTATATGAGTGGGCTGAGGGATGAGTGATCCCATAGGTTTCGGGTGGGCCAAGGGATGGGCAACCTGTAGGTATTGGATGGGCTGAGGAATATTTCCATATGCATTTTGTCAGTAATGGGTGGAATCATGAATGGTGGTAAGGGTGTACCATGGGGATGGGGTGGGCTAAGGGATGGGTGACCTGTAGGTGTCAGATGGGCCAAGGAATGTGTGCTCCGTAGGTCTCAGGTGGGCCAAGGGAGGGGTGACCCAAAAGTCACAGATGGGCTGAGGGATAGGTGACCAGAAGGTCTTGGGTGGGCTGAGGGATAGGCGACTGGTAGGTCTTGGGTTGGCCAAGGGAGGGGTGACCCACAGGTGTTGGATGAGCCAAGGGATATTTTGATAGATTTTATATATAGGGTGTACCATGGGGATGGGGTGAACCAAGGGATGAGTGATTGCATAGGTCTCCAGTGGGCTGAGGTATGAGCAATCTGTATGTTTTGGGTAAGCTGATGGATGGATGGCCCAGAGGTCTTGGGCAGCCCAAGGGATTGGTGGCCTGTCAGTATCAGATGCACCAAGTAATATCCCAATTTGTATTTCACAACAAATGAGTGGTCCCATTTGATTGGTTGTGATAGTAGGCCGTGTGTATGAGGTGGGCTGAGGAATGGCCCCTAGGTATGGGATCAGCTGAGGCAAGGAATCTCATCAGCTATAGGGATTGGGAATCCTGCCATAGTCCATCGGCATTTGGCTAAACAATTTAAAATCAGCTACTGAGTTGACAGCAGCCCCCTTGGCTGAGTGATCTACATGGTCAAGTGGTTCCTGGAAGCCATTGGTCACCCTACCCAACTGACTCCTGCACTACCTAGGATTGAAGGAGACTGGAACCAATTTATAAAGAGAGAAATTCTTCAAGGACAGATTCCCTATGGAGCAAGAAGAGGAGATGTCAGACCCAACCCTTCTATTGGACCAGACTGGGGTAATCCTGGCATGGTATCTGCCTGGGGTACTATCTGAAGAGTTCCAGGTAAGCTACCCAAGTCAAATTTCAATAGATGCCTCATTGATGACTTTGGTTAGTGGGACTGTTCCCGAATGTCAAGTCCGGGTTCAATCCTGAAATTCCCAAATAAGTCTGGAGCACATGGAATGGCAAAGTTGGTTGGGAATCCCTGAGGGGGGTTGGAGGGGCAAGGAACTTTGGCTTCAGCTTATGTGCTGCGCCTCTGTACGAGTTCTGTTCCTTAATTTCAGGGCAGAGGGTCAGAAGACAATCCTAAGGTCAACTTAAGGACTGAAGTGGGTTTCAGAGTGAAGTGGAAACTTTGCAGGAGAGAACGGGATTTAGTTGATATTCAAATGAAGGAAATATCAGAGGGTACAAGCAGGTTTATATACTGAAGAGTCCAGAAGATATGAAGCTGTTAAAGTATGTCGGACGAATCAAAGTTTTGGGTTTCCAGAACAAAGTAAGGCATGAATCAGAATGGCATCAGAATGGTGGAATAATAACTGAGGGCAATGGTGCAATAATTGTGAAGCAGGGGGGGGAAAGGGAATTATTGATAGGAACTGCAGATGTCAAGAAATGTCAAAGGAAGGAGGCATATGTCAAGAGATAGCTGAGATAGGAATATGAAAGTCCAGGATGGGAAATATGGGGTTTGGAATATCTGATGAAGGAGAAATCTTCTAAGGTAAAGTCTGAGGCTCAGGATTTGGGATTTGGGAATTGATCATAGGGGGCTGGAATTGGGCCAGATGGGTTAGGAAAGTTATGGGCCATCAGAGTTCAGATGAGTTTGTATGTGGTCATTCCGACATGGTCTAGGATAGTGTAGGAGTATTGGCATTGTGACAAGGAGATACTCTGGAGTTTCCGGTCCCAGTTGATTTCAATTCTGAGGATGTATTTTGCTTCTTCAAGATCGTGCATTTTGAAGGCCACTGAGAGTTTGGTTTTAATAGAGTTCATGAACTGTCTGGAAGAAACTGCTAGGAGTAGGTCATCCACATACACAACTAGGAAACAAACTTGCCCGCCCTTCTGGAAGACATAAAGGCACGTCTCCACATTGAGGTGAGCAAATCCAAGTTCTCTGAGTTTCTTGTCTAGTGTCTTGTTCCAAGTCCGCCCGGCTTGCTTAAGTCCGTAGAGTGAGCGCCAGAGTTTCCAGCAATACCTGGATTGGATAGGGACACCATCTGGAGGAAGCAGGTGGAGATCCTCCTCCAATTCTCTGTTGAGGTAAGCAGTGGAAACATCCATTTGGTTGAGCTCCAAGTCATGTTTTGCAGCAAGGGCGATAAGGGTCCGGATAAAATCCAGGTTTGCTACAGGGGCAAATACTTCCTGGTAGTCAATTCCTTCCTTTTGAGTGAAACCCTATGCAATGATGTGGACTTTGTAGCACTCAACATTTCTGGTGTGGTTGTGTTTGATATGGAAGACGGGTTTGGAGGTTATCAGAGTGATACCTTTCAGAATGGGGACGGTTTCATACACATAATTGGAATTTAGGTTTAGGTGTTCTTCCTCAACTGTGGACTTCCAGCGTTTTGCATCAGGCAATGCATAGGCTTCCCAGATTGTTCCCGGAAGGGATGAATCAGGCTCGGAACTGGCTGCACCTGCAAAGATGAAATCCTGCAGGGATTCCATGGACGCTGTGAACACCTCTGGAAATTTCAGAGCTTCCTCCGAGGGCTCCGGAGTTTCTGGGGTCTCCGTTTCGGGATCTGGTTGTTGCCCACCGCGGCATTGAGCCCTGCATGTGCATCTTCATTTACAGTCTGTTGGTAGTCTCTATTCCGGTCAGCTTGTTGGCATTGCCAATTGCTTCTCCAGACTCCAGCGATAATCTGGGCTGGCACAGATCTCTCCAGAGATGGAGATCGGGGGTGGATAGGAACAGGAGCAGGAGCCGGAGCTGGGGCAGGTGGCGGATTCATGTCAAGTTGCTGAAAGCGGTGTGTAAGGTCATCAACAGTGGGACTCGGTGGTTGTTCTTCCGGAGCACCCAGAGGTGCATTGTTGGCTCCCACTGTTTCGCACAAGTCCAGAGTTTCAGGTTTCAGGTTCTCCTCTTCCACATCCTGATGCTCCACTTCATGTTGCCTTGGAAGTAGTCCCTCCCACTGTCCCTCAACAGTGGGGACATTCCATGGGGCAAGGTCGCACACAGGGATGATTCCGGTCTCATCAAAGGTGACATGCTGGCTGGAGATGATTGTTCAACGTTCCATGTCCAGGAGCTTGTAGGCTTGTTGGCCATAGGTTTAACTGATCATGATGCACTTTTGTCCGTGTGAACAGAATTTTCCCCCACATTGTTCCTTTGGTATGTGAGCATAGGCGGGGCAACTGAAGGGGCAGAAAATGGTAGGATCAGCACGTTGGCAGAATAGTGTTTGATAGGGGTTTTCTCCGTGGAGTGTAGACATCAGACTTCATGCAGTGATGTAGGTGGCTGTGGCCATGGCATCTGCCCAGAAGGACTTCGGAAGTCGAGACTTCTCCAGCATGGCATTTGCAAGGGGGGTTAGTGTCTGGTTCATCTGCTCCACTAACCCGTTTTGTTCCGGAGTGTATGGAGCGGAGGTCTCATGTAGGGTTCCATCTTTTCAGAGTTGCTCTCAGAAGGTGTCATTGATGTATTCCCCTCCTCCATCACTCCAGATGAAATCCACATAGGCATTGGAGAATTTTTCCTGTCCGACCTCCGTGTGGAAGAGCATTTGAACATCACCTTTCCAGTGGATGTAGATCTGGAGTGCTTCCTTTTTGTGTTTCATGAAGTATATCCAGGGAAAGTGGCAGAAGTTGTCTACAATGATGATCCAGTACTTATACCCTTCCCGGGATTGAGGAGTTATCAGACCTCCAACATCTGTGTGGACTATTTGGAGTGCTCGGGTTGCATGGGGTTCCTCTAGAAGTTCAAAAGGGAGCTTTTTCATCTTTCCAAGGATTCAGACCTCACAGAAGGATGGAGTTTTGGTGAGGATATTGATCCCCCAGAGCTGTCCCTGCTTGACCATGTGTTCAATCCATGCTATGGAGATATTGACAGAATCTAGAAGAGGGCAGGAGTTGCCCAAAGCTATAGTACATTAGCTAGGAATAAAAACTAAGTAGATATAAACTCACCTCAGCTGCTGTCTAGATGGATGGAAACGACTGAGGTGCTGATAGACTGAAGAGAAACATATATACTATGGGCGGAGGTATACTCGTATTATGTTACCTGGAATGAACCTAAGGGAAGAATATAAAGTGTAGTAATAGATGTAGTAAATGGAAAGTTAAAAAAGCTAAGCAAACACAAGGGTTGTGTGGTCACAGTTCCGGTGCTTCTGCTTCCAGAAGGAGCACGAGAATTTCGGAAGCAGTCTTGGAACATAGTGGTTCCAAAGTGGTTCCAGCTGGAAGCATTTGAACTTATGTTGATGTGGTTCCGAGGCCAGAAGGCTGGAACCGTCTAATACTTAGGGTTGAATACTGACAGATATGTCCCATGCGTCAATGGAGAAGGTTTATGTCCACTGCAGCATGTGCCGCTTCCTTTGGGCATTCCAGAATGGCATTTGTGTGATATAGTCTCTGTCAATGAGTTTTGATGAGAACTGGAGTTCTTCCCTTTCAAATGTAGCATGTGCTGGAGCTGGCTGGGAAGACAGTAGAGAGTCCGGTGGTAGAGAGGTGGTTTACGGAGATTAAGGAAATCCGGAAGTCTGGAATGAGTAGGACATTGGTTAGGACAATTTCATACTTCTTTCCAGAGATGGTGGAGAACAGTGCAATGGCTCCGATTCCAATGGTGGTGGTGGTGGTGTTGTCTCCAAAAGCAACAGGGCGAGGTGGAACCAGTGGGGAGTAAGTCCGGAACCAGGATCGGTGTGGGACCATGTGGGATGTAGCTCTGGAATCAATGACAATAGTGTTTCTCCCACTGGCCTTGGGTTTGGACAACAGGTAGGCAAGAACACGTGCCATTAAAGATTTGGATACACCTTTGGTAACTATGTTTGCAATCTCCGGAGTTTTAGGGGTAGCTTCCAGAGTGTCCTCCATCGTGTTAGCTTTCTTCTTCATTTCTTTCCTCCTCCCCCTTTTCTCAGCTCCTTTGTCCAACACTGGTAAGCATAGCAGTCATTAGAGTTGTGTCCAGATTGTTGGTGGTGCTCACACCAGGCAGCAGAGTTGGGCGGATGAGCAGAGGACTTGTTGGACACCTTGAGGGCAGAGTCCGAGGGTCCAGAAGGGTTTAGGCGTGCCTCTTCCAAGGTGATCTGGGTTTCCACGGCATCAAAGGTAAGTTTGCTGTCTTCAATGGTGTTGACAATGGAGGAGGTAAACATTCCAGAGTTTTAGGGAGGGAGTTCAAGAGAACAAAAGCAAGAAGTCTAGTGTTGACCATGAATTTCATTCCAGCCAGGCGGGCTTCCCAAGTCCAGAGCAATGTGATGTGCTCAGAGATGGCGGAACCTTCAGACCATGTGGAGTTGAATAGCTGTTGGAATATGTAGAAGGCGGAGGCGAGGTTTGACGCTTGGTGAGGTCATCGGAGTTCCGAATGAGGTAAGGGAAACGGTTGAGGAATCAGGAACACTGGAGGACATGGCAGGAACAGGTACAGTGGTGGTGGTTTCTGGGGTGCCAGGAAATGTGGTTGGACAGGTGTCAGTTCCCAGGGCTACACCTAAGACTTTCTCTCTCTAAAGTTTCGCCATGATCCGAAGTTGCCAGATTTGGAAGTTTGAGGAACTGATCAGAGTTGGGCATGTAGGA
This sequence comes from Gyrodon lividus, assembly GCA_014904945.1. Taxonomy (NCBI): domain Eukaryota; kingdom Fungi; phylum Basidiomycota; class Agaricomycetes; order Boletales; family Gyrodontaceae; genus Gyrodon; species Gyrodon lividus. The sequence continues at coordinate 587,530 of MU127434.1, forward strand.
GTGTCAATGGATGCTGTATTGGATGACATGGTAGAAGTTCTGAGGGTCTGGAGTGCATCCAGATGTGTGCTAAGGGATTTGCACGAGAGTTGAGTCATTCTGGAAAGGTTTCCTTTCCACTAGTATGCACTAGTGAGGCTCATAACCTGACAAAAATATAAGAGGACAGTGATTTCCCAGACTACTAGGGATTAGCTAGGAGTAGCAAATAGGTATAAGTAAACTCACCTCAGCCGCTGCCAAAGAGGGGCAAAGAATGACTAAGGAATCCGAAGTGAAAACTAAGTATATTTAGTTCGAGAAATTTACCCATGGCTGTGTGGTCATGTCGGTGAGGGCTGCTGAGTCAGCTAGATCTGAGGAATCCGGGGGAATCTGGGGGACTCCGAGAGGGAGGGCGACGACGACTCAAAGAACAAAAGACAGGCAAACGAAAACGAACACGAACAGATCACTTGATTAGTGAGAACGAGACATGAACGGACTATGGACGACATAAGGTACATCAGGCGAGAGATTAAAGCAGCAAACAAGCCTGTGGCTAAGGTACAGAGCCTCCCCCCCGCTGGTGATGAGGTGTGTGCGGGCGGCGAGGAATTAGATAAGGAATAGTATGGTAGGCTGACACGTGAGCTTGCATGGACTGAACGGACGGCGACGAGGACAAGGGATTACTGGGATTTGGACGACAAGGGCGGCCGAGGTGGGGTGCTATGCCCTTGGTGGCAATTGTGCTCTCTTTGGCCGCTCAATGCTGTCACCGCGTGCCATCCATGCAGTGTTGATGGCCTTGAGGAGCGAGGTAATTCCTTGCTTGGCCTCGGGGTAGGCTTGGACAAACCTTGCCTCATCTGACTTGTACCTATCGGTGAGCAGAACGACAAGTGAGCAATGCACAAAGCTCCAACAGCTTGAGGTGGCACTCACATGTCAAGAAATTTGCTTGCAATGACTGAACGGTTGTGATGTTTCATGGAAAACTTGCGACAATTCACACCGGTGAGCCACTTCTTTGGCCAGTCCTTCAGAGGCATTTCCAGTCCAAGTTCGGGTGCGCCACTGACCCAGTGCTTGACCACATCCCTCCAGCCATCTGATGTTGCTGTACGGATGTTGGGAATATGCAGACCTGGTGTTGGGGTGTCGTTCGTGTCAGATGTGTGAAGGTGAGCTGTGACTTGTGGAACTGAGGTCATGGTCAACTTGGAGGTGGTGGTCGTCTGAACGGGCGCACTGGCAGAGACCCCACGAGCAGGGATTCTGATTGTCAAAGGCCTGGACAGCCATGTTTGAGGCATGGTGAGAGGAGGCGCTAATGGTGTGGCAGCATGCACATTAGCAAAAACAGCAATGCAACTTGAACGCTGGCACTTACCGCCATTGTTCACAGATCCAGTCACAATCTCCACCAGAGCGCAAACAGATTGGGCAATGTTGTCCATGTCAGCTCGAAGTTCCTGCATGTTGACTGTGACTGATGAATGGACCATCCGCAGCTCCTCAGTCAACATTGGCTGCACAAGGGCTGCCTCTCCTGCCAGGGACTGGTCAAGTTCCTGTTGGATTGGCGCCAAGGCATTGCTGTAGTCAGCTTTGTATGCATACAGCTCGTTGAGGAGGTAGCAGATGAGGGTGTTGCGCTGTGATAATCCAGGTGAATTTAGCTTGAGCACGAGAGAGAGAAAAATCAGGAAGGCTGACCTGCTCCTGTTCTGCCCATCCACCCCACCAACGCACCTTTGCCAATGTCCAACGCTGGCCGACGGAAGCAAACATGAAATGGTACTGAGCACCTCCACGATGGAAGCAATGGGTTGAGAAGAAACCAGGAATGCCAGCACCGTCAACCGCCTCATTGATCCATTTCTGGATGGTGTCGTGGGAGAGTGGTTCACAAGGGTGTATGATGCCATTAGCACCCATAACGGGAAACACACAGTCATCAGGTGCAAGCGTGTGTCCATAGTGGGCGAACTCAAGCCACTTCAACCATATCAACAGCCAAAGGAAGGCATCAGTGCCTGGTAGGTCAGGTTGCGGGTAGATACAATAGTGATTACCTGCAACACAGGATTCTCTTCATCAGCAGGGTCACTGGTGATTGACGAATCACGCACAGCGTAAGTCTTGCTCTGTCAAGCCCTTGTTGACCTTCCATTGCCACCCCTTGCGATTTGTGAGGTGGATCTTGAACATCATCATCCGGTCACTCAACAGCAATTCCTTGCCAGCAAAATATTTGTTCAGCACCTGATCAATGGTGGCCTGATCAAAGATCATGATATTCCACCTCTGCAATTTTACGAGCTCGAAACATCTGTGATACCACCACCTCAGCTCACCACAATCATCACCAAAGCGATGTGAATACACTTTCCTTGCCCACAAGGTCCATGCTGTAGTGCCAAAGGCAATTTGCCCCAGGTGGCGCGTCACAACCGTCCTCTGCTTGACACACATATTAAGTGGTGACAGCAGCTCACCAGACAAGCTGCAGTGCAGCCACCCAAGAGCTCCTTCAAGCTTGGGACATGCCTTTTGTGACCAATTGAGGATCCGGTCCATGTAGTCCTTTGACATTGGCAGTGAGTGCTTCCGATCGCCTCCTTCAGAGCTTGCCTTGTGCTTCAGTGATGTTGTTAAGTCTTTCACCTCTGCAGAGTTCACCGGATTGCCCTCCCATTGTTTCCTGACCTCATTGAAGTGCCACAGCCCACGGTAAGTGTCACCCTTGCTGTGTGCAAGTTTCAGAGTTGCAGTTTCAACAGAGTGAATTGCATCGACTCACGCATTGTCCCATAGGTCTTTGAATGCAGTGCAGATGCCTTCCACTGTCCCATTGCTCCGATTTTGGTGATATCCTTTGTAGGTGAGGAACAGGGTGAGTGCTTTGTCCAACGTCTTGTTTGGGATGCGGCTGAATGCATTAGGAAATTCTGGATCTCTGTACGGGTCTGATTCATCTTCTTGTTCATTGGCAACATCAGGGGCTGACTGCTCGTTTGAGTCTGTCTCAGTGTGGAAATGTTCTGCGAGCCATTCTCGACCCCGTTTCACATGGCCCATATAGCACTTCCTCGTCTTCTTTGCCCTGAGGTAAGTTGCCTTGCCATATTCCTTGAGCTGATTGATGGTTTTGAGTGAGGCGACAGTGGTCACGGCACAGCAGGATCTTGTCTTGCAAGACTTCTTCGTCCTTGGAGACTCAAGCAGCTTCAGGGTTGTCACGGGCTTTCTCCCTCGCTGCATGACCACAAAAAAGAGAGCACCTGCTGGTCGGATGGGAGTCACAGGGTTTGTGGTGGTTCATGCCAAGGAATTCCGTCCAGGCTATTTATTTGTCAATGCTACCAACAGACTACTCCGAGATTCCGACCATTGCCATCAGTCAGTTTCGTGCTGGATACAGGGCTACATGTGTTGGGTAATTGCTAGCTTTGAATTGTACAATCCTACATAGGCTATCAATCAACAATCTCGACATCAGAATCTGTCTTCGACTCCTTGTCTGAGTCTCCAGTCAGGTCAATCACGACCAAAGAATCTATGAAAGATCGGCTTGTGACAGGCAGCAGGTCATCAGAAAGGATCCTGGCAAACTCAACCACGCAAGCGGGAATGGTGAAATACATCACATCCTCATTCTTCGACTTGGACCTGTCCGATGCTGACGAAGCAGATCGGACAACGTCTGCGAACTGTTGTGCATCATACCGTAGCTTGACAACATCAAGGTTGTGCCCGAACATACTGGTCACCCAACAGTGAATAGATTTGGTCATCGGCTGATTGACCATTGGATCACAAGGCTGCTTCAGAAGCTGTTCGGAAAGTCTGCTGGTCAGCGAAAATAAAGAATCAAGTCAAAGTATTTACATTGCACAGTTGTCGCACTGCGGCACCTTCCCAAATGGTGGTGCACATCTTGGTGACAAGAGCCTCATGCTCGAGGCTGAAATGATGTTCACAGAAAGCAGCAAGAGTGGCGAGAGATGGCTGGCTTGACTTCACTTCATATACTGGGGGAAGGCTGCCACTGTCATATGCTGAAAATTTCGTGAGTGGAGAGAAATAATACTCCAAGTCCTCGTAGCAAGGAAACGTGTCTGAGATGATTCCAGTGAGCTTCGGATACTGACGGTCCAAGAAGCCATCTGGATCTGAACTGAGGATATATCGAAGCCTGTTGCACCAATGTACAAGAAATTGTGTTAGTGCCTGCACATCCATGGTAGCAAAGGCCTCCGACAAGGCAGTCCCAAGCTCGTAGCGAGTCAGAGCATAGGCAATATTGATCCCACAGCCAGGAAGGCCATCCTGCACCATATTGTCAGCAGAGGTGCTGAGCGTGTAACTAGGAACTTACGCTGTGATCACCACCGACGAGAAGGGCGATCAGAACACACTCAGCTTGCATTAATCCCAGACGGGCAGAGACCAGTTGATCAATATAGATCTCGATGTTTTCAAAGCGGCGTGGGCTTTCCGGGCTTGAGAATAGTGTTGGTGAGCATGTGGAGTGAAAGACTTGGACCTCCTACCAGTGTGCAACACGAGTCACGCCAAAGACGAGGGCATCCACATCAGTTGTCAGGACGATATCGATGAGACTGCGCAGACTCAGCACCGCAAGCTCAGCCTCGGCCTCTGCTGGAGCCTTCACGATGCTCAGCTCGGACTCAGCACGATCATGCAACTTGAATCCATCACATACCTCATGCCATCGAAATCCAAATGCATCGAGCAATTCACGGAACTGGCGGGTGAGCCAGTGTGATTTCCCTTGAACTTGCTTGCCCCACTTCACCTTCAGTCATTCCGGCCCGTCAAAGACGAAGACGACATGTGCCGGGATCACCGAAATGGCTGCAAGTCTGTAGAAGAGCGTGCGAAGCTCGGAATTCTGGCCAGCACCAGCATGGTGATAGCGAAAAACCAGACACACCAAGTGCATCCAGGTGCTACATGAACTGTGAGGACAATCAATCAATTGAGCAAGCAAATATACACTCGTACCTTGCATCGACACCAATTTTCAGCAGCCCCAAGCCACCTGGCCCAGATCGGAAACCTTCAGCAGCAAATTCTAAGAGCAAGCGCCTCTGCACTGCTTGAGAGAGGATCTGTTGCACCATCAGTACAAGGATAAGTGGGACAACATGAAAACTGAGGCTCACCGGCCACAGTCCGTTCACGCCCATGGCTGTTGAACTCAATGAAGGTCAATAGTAGAACAGGGAGGGTCAGAGACAGTATGACATACCAGATGATCAGCTGCATAGCCACAAGATCGGAGCACCCACAGCAAAAGCAGGCACGTGCCAGGTGCCGTTGACGCGGGGGAATTCCCCTCTGCATCCTAAATTTTCCTTGCCTTTACATCATTGATTGCATCAGAATACTTGACCTTCAAAGTGATGGTCTTGCCAGCAAGGACTTGGCAAAGATTTGCATACCACCACGGAGACAAAGGAGCAAGCAATGGGTCGACTCTCTCTGGATGTTGTAGTCAGAAAGAGTGCGACCGTCCATGAGTTGCTTACCAGCAAGGGTGAGACACTGCCGGTCAGGAGGGATCCCTTCGTTGTCCTGGAGTCGTCTTTGCATTTTCAACTGTGTCTGACTGCTTGACTTCGAATGAGAGACAGTCTTGCCAGTCAGAGATCTACATACCACTACAGAGATAGAGAACTACTACAGAGTTGGAAGAGGTGATACGTCGCCAGCAGAAGGCGACGTACTGAGGGGAAGGATCAACCCCTTCTGAATGTCATCATAGTCATAGTCATAGTTAGGGAGCGTCCGACCATCCTCGAGCTGCTTACCAACAAAGAGATCTGGGGGGGTGGTGTTTGTCAGGCAGAATGCTCATCTTGTCCTATATCTTGGCCTTGACATTGACAATGGTGTCCGAGGACTCAACCTTGAGGGTGACGGTCTTCACGAGTGCTGCACACCTCCGCTAAAATGCAGGAGAGTGCAGGGAGGGCCGAGTCTCCGCATATCTGCAACTCAGAGCCAGTCTGCTTGGCTGGAGAGCAGAGGAAGATGTGTGATGTGTGACATGCACAGCACACGATCTAGACGATGTTACTTACCTGTTGTGAACCTTGGCCTGTAATCGATAGAGTGAGCATCCGAGTCTGAGTCAGAAATGAAGAGAACTAAATGGAATGTGTCTGGAGTCAACTACCTTTTGGAGCTTGCGTAGCCTGAGTTTTCATTGATGTTCCAGTCCAGGGATGGGTGGCTACTGTCAAGACATGTGTGAGCGATGAGCACGTCGGTGTCGAAGCAGGCTCCGAAGCGCTGCAAACACAACTGTTAACTTACATAATGTATCCCGATTGGGAAACTGTTGTGTTGGGCCAGGAGTCAGCGGATGGGCGATGAGGAGAAGTGGAAGGCTGGGACAAGTGGAAAAGTAGAGGAAAAAAATGCAGCAAGGTCTGGAGTAGCACGCTTGTAATCAGAGAAAAAGAATGAGAGAGTGAAACCTTGTGTTGGACACGTGTTAAGAGGTTGAATGAGTTGTAAAGTGGTGTAAAGTGAACGAATGGCGGGTAAAGTGAGGTAAAGTGCGAGACAGTCCAAATTTACTGTAAATTTGGTAAATTCCTCGTAAATCTGGCGGTCTGTGCATTGCCCTTGTCCTCCATGCACACCCATCATCTTTAATGCCTGTCCAACCTTCATAGCCTTTATCTCCTCGCTCTACACATTCCTGAACCTCAAGCATTTTTTTCCGGCCTGAAGACATGCACTTTTACCTCTGAGCCGAGCTCGCATTCAAATACAAGCTCATCCGCTGTCTGTTGACTTATTTCGATCTGCCCGCCTCGCTGGCGCCATTCATTTGGACTTGGACTCCTCACGCGCACAATTGCTGCCAGCAAACACTTCTGGTTGGGTTGATTGACGCGTTGCATATAATGCCGGTACGTCTACTACCACTGGTCATATATTGCCTTCCGCCCATCTTGATTTTTCTTCTTCAGCACCGCTCGTGCTACGCACTCGCGTTGTAACACCACAGTCAGGCTCATCACGGTGTTGAGTCTTGACAGTGGCTTCAAAGTTGCAAACACACAACTCATCCTCGGGTCGAACAGATGTTCGGTCTACATTGGCAATGCCACGCCACGTTCTGCAGTGTTTGCAGCTGAAATTTCTTTCCCCGTGTCAACCGCTCATGCTGTCCCCCCCTGGGCCTTTCACCACCACCGACGCGCCTTGCCCCGCTTGTGGCAGTGGAATCCAGGATTCTCCAAGGCGAGTCACATTTACGCATTTACAACAGCACCATAAATTCTGCTAGTTAAACTTACATATATATAACAGAGTGGGCAGAGAAGTGCTTGCTAATGATAATCAGGGAATAGGAACAGGAACAAGAGGAATTTTGGATTAAGCAATGTAAGGAAGTGACAGAGCATCCCTGGAGGCTCAGGAATGATGACAAGCAAAGGATGATGGAATACAATAAGGGTCCACATGTCTGCACAAATTTCAGATGAATTCCGAGCAGATACCAAGACTCCAAGCAGTTTTACCTGGCAGCAGGGCAGGGGTAGACATTCCGACATTCCAGAAATGCAGAGTTAGTGTTCCAGTTCCAGAGTTCACTGTATTTTGTCAAGGACAAGTTGGTTCTGGCAGATGCCTTAGTCCTTTCCCAAGCTGGTATGGAGCAGGCTGAACAACCATAATACACCCTGCATTGAATATGATGTCCTCCTCGTCGGTACCCGACCAACAGCATCATCCATTCGAAGCAATAAGTGCCGGTAGCCCACCTAGTCCCGTCGACAATTCACGTCCCTATCCTTGTAAACCATCCTTTCTGCATTCATGCACAAACACACCACTCTATGCGTCGTCCAAAACGTCCAACCCCTTGAACGCTATTGGCGATAGGGATTCGTCTGTGGATGGACCCGCCAGGTATGTGTGCCGATCGAGCTTGCGGAGGTGGAGTTGCATCCGTGTGGCGAGGATGGTGTGCATTACCGCTTGGTATCTAGGAGTAGACGAGTAAGTTCATTATAGTGTAGGTTGGAGATGCGCTAGTCAGGGAAAGGAAGACTTACGTATCGAAGAGCTCCGAATATTGGATCTGAAAACACGGATGAAGCAACGAGGAAGGAAAGAAAGGAGGACAGACAAACGGGAAGGAGGAAGATGACGAGAACGTTTACGACCGACATGGCTAAACGGAAAACCGCTTGAGACGCTCCTGAACGACATGATTGCGGGTTGAAAACATACCGAACATGCTCAAGCAATAAAATACCCCATCACGCGTCAAGTTTTGGATCAGGACGTTTGGCGCATGCCGGAAATGCCGGTACGCACGGTACAGTGTGAGGGACGTGGTCACTGAGGACAAGGACCGATTAGGGCGTGTGGAGGTGCGCTTTGTAATCGAGACTATTTGGCGCACCTGCCTCAGAGAGCATAATGACCACGAACGATGCGAAAAGGACGGAACTAGCACCTGTCTTGTAACATCCAGAAATGATTGGAAGTGGAGGTTCTCCAACTACACAATCAGCTCTGGAAGAGGTAATCACGCGCAATGTGCTCACATGTAACAGAAGGCAAAAAGGTAAGAAAAATCAATATCAAGGCTACCATGGATGCCTGAATCGCAGATGCAATGGAGAAGTCAAGATGTGCTGGGATAGGGAACAAAACTTACTGTGATAGTACAACAAGAGATTATAAGGACCGTCCTATTTCTATTCCACATGGCGTACGCTCTGAGGCCAAAGATCACTGTAACCCCGGCGCTCATATCGAGAGATCCGCGTAGATATAGACCTACTCACCCTCCGAGAGCGTAATACCAAGTGCACCGAGAACTGTTTGAACATGATTAGTGAGAGGAAACACCTGATGGAGCGATATACAACTTACCCGTCATAAAGTAGAGTAATGTCTCACAAGTCTAAAACAAGGTGGTGACGCTTGTCAGTCTTCTGGTGTCTGGCTGGGGGTCACTTACGTCGACATTGGCATGTGCAGAGAATGAGCCTGCGGAAATTCGTTTGAGAGAGATCAGCCACAGGCGCACTGACAGCATGTTAGATATACGCACTTAACAGCGTGACTGGGATGATTGCGAATGGGATGTATCTTGTCGGCACAAAGAGGGCTTTGCCCAAGCCCCAATCCCGTCGATTCCAGATGAACGTCAGCTGCATTCTGGTCAGGTTCAGGATCTCGTGTGTTAAAAGAGGTTAAACATGCTTCATCCTCGAACTGGTAAAAGTAATCGAAAATCTATATCGTGGATGGCCTTCAATCGTGCAGAAAGCTTCGAGCTGGGATGAATATGCTCACAAACAGGATGGAAATCGATACTACATGCATAGAGCTTCAGTCAAGAGCTATGATATGAAGAAGCGGGCGTACTACCTTCGGAATACTGTACAAGGAAGAACCAGCGGCGCTATTGCTTAGCCAACTCAGCTTGTGCATTAGTTTTAGAAATACGCACGGTAACAGTCTGCACATCTCGTGCATAGTCGAAAAAAGACTCCATTGCATGAACCCGCCCTCACCAGGAGATCGTTGGATAGAAGATGGGGAGGCGCCCAGCGAAGGGGGGACGTGTATATTAATGTTTTTCCATGCACATACGGTACCAGACAATAGAACGCTCGTGAGTGCCGTCATTTTCATTTTCACACAACTATCCATACCATACCCCTTTGCCATCAGAAGTTTCGAATATCCATACGCATAATAGTGGCATGAGACTTTCGGGCGACGTGGCGCAGTCTTTGATGCAAATCTGGACTATACTGAGACCATCATAATTATGAGGGCTGTTCAATTTTTAATGGGCAGTCCATAGATGTTAGCCTTTACAAAAGTATGTTTATCCGAGAAAACTTGATCAGAAAGATGGGCCGGGCCACAGCATTCAATATTCACGCATCGAGTGCATCATCTTTCTCACGTACCTTCACTGCTCGACTCGTGTGTGGGATGAGATATGTATGATAAGTAACTAGTAAGGACAGAGGACGTCCCTCGAACCTCACAATCAGTCACCGTGGCTGGTGCACGGCTCAAACCTCCGAAATATGCCAATACGCATTCCGAGCTCTCCCTTTGGCGGGTATTAGCCTACTAGAGTGATCTGCAAAAGTAGTACCCGCGTCAGCTTCCAAGCATTTAGTAGGGTCAGAGATTCCGAGTCCGAGGTAACACTCAATTATGCATCTATGGGCGCACGGATGATAGGTCAACTGAAACCCGTCAATATTTAATGTCATGGTTGTAAGGGTCCCGAAGGTCATAGCAACGACTGACTGCGATACAGGGGCTTAAGCTTCACGCATCACGGATGATATGAAGTCAGGTTAGGTTTATGAATCAGGATCTTCGTAGGGTCAGAGCCACCACCGAAGCCAACGACACAGCAGCCTCCCACAGCCAGCCACCACCGGCGACCACAAGGATATCCGATCTTGTAGCCCATATGACTGCTGTATCCGACACTTCCCGCTTTTGTTCATATCTTTGAACCCACATATTCCGCAGTCACGTCGCTAGTCTGGTAAAATTCGTTGGGGCTTTGGTGGACGGAGCGAGTTCGTTCGTTGGATCACGTGACACAAAAAGAACTCTAAAACGAATCAGAAAATAAAGTAAAAATTAAATATGTGAGTATGTCTGTCGTGATTCAGACCCCCGTGGATGTCCTTGATCAGGTTGTCCGAACTGCCATTTCCGCGAGGGTTTCAATCGTCTGTCGTGATGCACCAGTGTGACTGTGAATGCCGCCGCCAAGTAGAGGCTAGATCCGCAAAAGGTGTCCATCACCAAAGCCCCAACGAATTTTACCAGACCGTCAATCGACGGGTTGCTTCATAGAACGGTCTGGTCACCAGACTATCACGTCGCCTTCGCTGGTGCCGTTTTCGACGTCACCCTCAGATATTCCTGCAGGGACGCAACCGTTTTCCACTGGGTTATTGTCGTCGTCTTCCACCCCCACGATTGATCGATATCGGTGGTTGAACACCACTTGGACACTGTATACGCTGTCCCATGCGATTCCCTTGGCTCGATCGATCGTGCATCAAATAACTGCTTGTCTTTTGCCCCCTTATCTCACGCACATTCTCAACACCTCTCCGCGAACAGTATACACCTTTCTTGGTATGTACGTTTCTCTTACTCCTTCACCACCACCGCCACCCAGAACTGATCGCTCGCCCTTTCTTTCCTGTGCTTTGTGATGTCTCCCTCATCCACCGTTAATCCTCTAACTAGATCTGTCACCCCCCCCGATAAATATATCCTAGACCGCATCTGTAGCAACTCTCGTCCTTTTCGCTGTATCATCTGCTATCCCAATTCGAAGCCTTGTCCTTCGACGGTGACATCCTCACCTACTCAAGGAGGTACTACTAATATGTGTATTTGGAGTTCTTCCAGATCGAGATCTAATATACCTTGGATAGACTTCAAAGTACGGTACAGCCTGTCTACATTAGGCCAGAGTAATCCAAAAAAAATATTTGCAGGACAACTTATCGAATGCACTCCGCAGACTGATCATGGATATACAGTCCAGGATCAACTTCGGAATTCAAGTCCCCGGCGCGAATTATGCATGAGCGTACTTGAGCAACACGTTTGAACTTTGCATGTTGCCAAGTTATTATTGGTATATCTTTGATCATTACATTCACCTACTCGCGTTACTGGCGCACAACGTACTAAATGGTCAGGTCAGGTCACTTTGATTGCGTGGGATGTCGTGGCACAGTGGCACCGGACGCGTGACGTTCGTCCGGTTGGCGGCGAAGAAATGGATGCAGGTTCCCTTCAATGACTGCCTTACTTCGACTGTGGGGCGAAACTAGAATCCCTGATAAAATGGACGAATAACCTTTTCAAACTTATCGGAATTCTGGCAGAAAGGGCCAACGGGTGTTCCGTTGGGACCATGCACGCTACTCGGTATTTTTATGTAGTAACCCAACGGATTATCATCGATGGAAGTTGTCAGTTCATCGCGAATATTGGGTACATAGATATCCACATGGTGGCCACGTGCAGAGAAGCTGAGTCTGGATAAAACTGAAGCGACGTACGAACTCTTGAGTCTGCACCCTGTCACCCATTTCTGTGTCTGACCACGCAATACCCGATTCACTTCAAAGCAGGGACGGGAACCTGCTGGCAGTGGAAGGTGAAGGTAAAGGTAAAGGTAAAGGTAAAGGTAAAGGTAAAGGTGACGTCTCCGGTGAAAGAAATTTGATCGTCAGAATCTGGGCATACACTTTCCTAGCCTGGTAGACCGACCACCAACAAGGAATCGCGCAAGTCGAATTCAGAGTAAGTGTTCTACTCGTGCGGTAGCGCTCGTGTTGCTTACGATCTTCCCGTATAAGTGACAACTGCCTTCCAGAACTGTATTTCCCCATCCCAAACCGGTGCTGGAGCACCAAGCGGTTACCACTGCGAGGGTCCTGCTTATGGCCAATGATTAGAATCACTGCACCAAGAAGATGATCAAGGTCTGTAGTGACATGACCAAACTGAGACGGCAGTGGCCAGTGCATTCGATTGCAAGCTTGATCGCACCGTCAGCGGTCGCTTTGATCTTCTCAGCGGATTCCTTTCGGCGCCGATCCGCGCTCGATGAGAACGGCGCGAACACCTGAAACTGGTTTATTTGCGAAATCAAGGTGACTCCGGAACAGGTCAGTGATTCGAACCCTTGATGAGCAGTTCCATACCAGTACGAGTATTGGACTGATCCTGATATTTGTAGGATTGCGTCTCCGGGGTCGATGTCCGTCAAAAAGCTCTACATCGGAAGGTCTTGGTGGTTATGGCCAGGTAGGATCTCCACCCTGTGTGGGACGTCCCAGGACAGGGTCGGGGTCCTGCTTGAGAACAGGGGGCCTCGGATCACTGCACTTTTGATATAGACGACGGCGCCTACACGATAGCCTCTTATGTGGTAGCGATAAGGCAGAGCGATGTCATGGGGATGCGCTGTCCACCACAAATTGATGAAGATGTCCAGGGGCCATGTGAGTAAACTCAATCGACGTCCTATCATTTCCTGACACAAATACATGAGTAGGATCAAATTCGTAAAGTTTTATGAGAGATAGTGTTACAACCACTCCGAGTCGTCGCATTCATTGCATCAGTGACGGTACTCTTGGCAAACAAGTTTCAGACTCAGCTCTGGTACTTATGTAAGTAGTGTGAGTTCGTATGCTGAGTTAGCTGAGGCACGAGGCTCACACAGAATGTAGTCCGTGTATGAGTATATGAGTAAGCGATGTGGCATGCCATCTCTTGCTTTTGCCCACCTCGCGCGAAGCTCGTTAACTAAGGCGCCTGAAGCACTCGCTCACATTTCTTTTCGCACTCACCTTCCCCCCTTGATCAGGTCTGGACACCGATTCTCTACATCGAGGCATCCATCTTGTTGCCATCCATCATAGCTGCGCTTGACACCTGATTGTCTCGCTTGGCTGATCTGCTTGGGCCCACCCACCCTCGCAACTCATCTTGACCCACCAGGTTCAGGCCGCGCTTCGGGCTGCAAAACCCAAAACACATTGTCTGGCCTCGTTATCTCTGTAGATAACACAGTTCCGCTCTCAGTCACTCAGCCATTGAGCATCGCTATACACAGACTCCGATTAGACGCTCATCGAGTCCATTGAAATGCTTTATGAGGCGTACCCACGCCAAATCACCTTTCCAGTAGAGTTGATTTGCTATATTCTGGGCTTCCTGGGTCCCCGCGAAATCGTCCTCCTGAGACGAGTATGATCAATTATCGTATCCGTTTTATTCGTCTCATCTGATAGTTGACATGTCCAGATCTCCAAACAGTTCCGCGATATCACGTACGACGCCACGATTTGGAAGACGGTATACGCCAATGCTTGTTTACCCCGTCCTCCTGGACCGTTCCCTTCACAGTCATCGCAGTTTCTCGAACATACTCTCGTCCAGTCAGAACAGCTCGCCAAAACCTGGACATCACACCCCATCAAGATTATTTCCCGCGTCCTGGGACCAACGAGATTGACTGTGGGTCCGCCTCAATGGCATCTTCTCTGTGGGAGGTGGTTTATACGGCGCGAAACAACAAAAATTATCTGTTATGACCTCGATGCTGGCTCTCTTCAGATTTTATGGGACGGAGATGTTCAACCGTCTTACTTCGATGCATGTGCTGTCACCTCTAAGGAGGGACAACGGATTTATATCATGCTACGCGGAACACAGCTAAATCAAGGTAAACTGACCAAAATGCGAGTAGAATTCTTTACTCGAAGTCACTGCTCCGAGATACTGACAACTCGTGCTGCAGTGAGGTGCTGGAGTTTGAAGTGGACGATCACTCCTGCTCTTTCTCGGGTCCAGTGTTTCTGAACGTTCCTCTCTTACCAGGAAATGCAGCCTTTGGGATCTTCGGTCAATGGCCGTTTCTGTGCATCGGTGGGCATTTGGTGTGGGACATGCGCACACGAACATTCCACAGGCTACCCCCGTTCAGCTCTGCATTAGTGCGTGAAACAGCTGCATGGCAATAAGCTCAATATCCATTGTAAAGCAGGACGTAGCGAAGGGCACATCACAGCATCCGCAATTGATACTCACGAAGACGCACATAATTGCAGTGTACCGTTGGCATAATTTCGACCCAACGACTACCATCTTCCATGCATATGTCGTTCCAGACCTTCCATATTCAGCTGGCGACGGCATTTGCGAACTTCGCCTCACCCATGAAGCATCTATGAAAAAGTCCATGGACCCCTTTCCGTCATTTACGTGCCTCATGCGCAACTCAGTATCCGACCCGGTTGCCGGGGTCACTAACCTCAGATTCCTGACTCGCTTCCAATCCAGAGGCCATACGCAGTACAGCTGCATCGACCTCACGCTACCGGGGCACGAACTCTCCCCTCGAGACGTCCTCCCCATGTCTGTTGACATGCAAGACCTCTTCACCATCGACGGTGCAATGCAGGAGAGTTTGACGACATCTTCTGATGATGGACATCTTAGAGGATTTTGCAGCGGGTCCGCTCTCCATGGAACTGCCCAGGTATCCATCGACTGCTTGATCTGGAAATTCTCCGTCGATGCCAGCAAAGAGAGATGTGTTGCTGTGCTTGGAGAGCCTTGTCCGATGGCTTCCATCGATTCCGTCAATTTCGCAATGGGGAAATGTGAATTTGATGGCGTCAGAGGAAGGATTTGCTACACCAAGAGGGAGGAGAGGAAGGAGTACCGTGACCTTGTAGTTGTTGACTTGCAATGAGCAGCAGGCCCGATATCGCTGAGTTCTGTATAAATATGGTTTGGCTGCCTTTTCTTCAATGATGCACCTCTGGCCCTTGTGGTGAGGAAATATCAGCTGTGTTGTGCGTTTTCCTTCCAGTTGGGTGTCTGAGCATCAAGTCGGGGCCATGGTCCTTCAACCCTATCATTTTGTAAAGTGTGGATTTGCTGCTAAACCATGTCATGTGGTTAGAGTTCACTGGAAAGAGAAATTGCGCAGACGAGGCGGATCATTGACGATAGAACATGTTTTTCCGATGCTTCCTATGGTGGCCAGACCTCCTAAGGTACCCCAAGCTTCGAAGATATTGTTGTGATACCTAACGGTCACGGAACCCGGACACTTTTAGTTTAACTTCTGGAGTTCTGACCCAGTCACGGGGCCCTAGATGTCTGGTCGTAGCTATGTGCGCACGGTAGGATCAAGATCAGAAGCAGTCACTGGTACTGGCAGCCCTGTAAGAGTTTCCATCGTGCCGCCACGGGTCGGCGGGCGAAGTTAACTAAAATCCCAGACCCGACCCGAGGGCCCGTGGAACAGGATAGCCGGTCTCAACGTTCCTTCTCTACTCGAGTTGCGCTCGAAAGTTGGTGACTGTGATTCATAAGCGTAAACTGGTACCAGTGTTCATGCATACCTGTCTCTCTCACCATCGGTCATTCATGCCTTCACATCCGATGGGACAGTTACTAATGAGGTCGGCAGGTGCATTTCACTTGAGCTAATTGCACGTAGAAACCCGCTCTAGGGACGGCGGGAAACACTGAAGCACACA
This sequence comes from Gyrodon lividus, assembly GCA_014904945.1. Classification (NCBI taxonomy): domain Eukaryota; kingdom Fungi; phylum Basidiomycota; class Agaricomycetes; order Boletales; family Gyrodontaceae; genus Gyrodon; species Gyrodon lividus. Next base: position 603,651 of record MU127434.1, read on the forward strand.
AAGGGACGGAGCGACGACGATAAGGGCTGCGTGTGTGTGTGAGAGCATATTATCTACGTCGTGAAGAATTTCAAGTTATCATTCGGACGTTGCCGGTAACCACCAACACTCAGACCAGACGTCTTTGCATCCGTTCAAATGCCTCACAATGCCTTTTCAGTGGAGGTGATATGTCGTATCCTGGAATTTCTGAGTCCTTGCGAAATAATCCGCCTGAGGGGAGTATGATCAACTGCCATCACGTCGATTTGAATGATTTCATCTGATCTTTGAGGTATAACTGAATCTCCGCGATATCACTGACGATCCCGCGATTTGGGAGTTGGCATACGAAAATGCTCATTGCCCCGTCCTCCTGGATCCTTTCCTTTGCAGTCAACGTAGTTTCTCGAGCATACTCTTGTCCAGTCAGAGCGGCTCGCCCTAACCTGGACGTCCCACCTTCAGGGACCAATGACATTCCCATTCTCCTCTATGGAGCGTTCCCGGTGAGATGTGGTCCATCTGGTGCGAAAGATGACAATCCTCTGTCATGACCTCGATACTGGCGTTGTTCAGATTTTATGGGACGGAGATATATTCAAATATCTTTAATGCATGCCTTGTCACGTCTATGGATGGACAACGTTCTGTATGGCACCCAAGATGGGCTGATCGCAATGCAAGCGTTCAAAGTCATCACTCCTGCTCTTCCTCGGGTCTGATGTCCCTGGGCATGCCTCTCTTATCAGAACGAGTGCCAATTTTACACGCTACCGCGGTTCAGCTCTGCGTTAGTGCGTAGGTCGGTCATGTCGAAAAATCCCAAACAGGACATAGTGAGAGCCCGACTGGTTCACCATTCACAGTTGACATCCTTAAAGATGCACATAATCATAATTGCGGCCTCCTATGGGTATAGTTCCGCCTCACCAATCACTCTTTTCCTGGCATTTGTTGTTCTGGACCTTCCACAGTCAACCGGCGACGGCATTTGCGAGCTTCGCCTTTCTCATGAATCATCTATGACGGGACCTATTGATCCCTTTCCCTCACCTATGTGCCTTATGCGCAACTCAGTGTTCGACTCGATTACCAGGGCCATTGACCTGAGGTTCTTGACTCGGACCCGCCTCCATTCCGAATACCAGTACACTTGCATCGACCTAACATTACCCGAACTCTCCCCATGTCTATTCACGCACAACACCTCTTCACCATTAACAATATAGCGCGGATGAACTCGGCAACATCTGATGATGGACATCTCAGATGATTTTGCGGCGCATTCACTCCGTATGTGGGTAGAACCCCCGGATTTATTGCTGACACCCATTCTTTCGCAAATTCAAATTCTCCGTCGATGCCATCGGAGACAGATGCTTTACTGTGGTTGGATATCCCTGTCCGCTGCCTTTCATGAATTCCATCATTTACGAAAAGGCAGAATGTGATTTTGATTGCGTTAGAGGAAGGATCTGTTTCACCGAGTAGGGCCCCAGGAACCACTACTGAGACCTTGTAATCGTTGACTTTGAATGAATAGATTTCTTGCCGAGTTCAGTACAAATGTGGTCTGTGATCAAATATCACTACTGCAACAGGTGCATTGCATGATGCACCCCGGCAATGTCACGGCGATGGAATATCGGTTATATTGTAAAATAAACCTTGTACTCTGACTGGTGCGCTTCCCTTCAAGTTAGGTTTCCGAACATATTCAAGTCGGGGCCGTGGCTCTAGGGGCAGATAAGACTGACTGTCTCGCCCCTGTGGTGACCTAATGAAACAATATGTTTTGTCCGCTTTCTCGTACTCCCTGACTCGCCGACAGTACTCGGAGTCACTCCCTGGACCTGTCACTGGGTTTCAAAGCATATTGACTCGATGCCCCTGTCTTCCTTCCATCCGTGCCTGGAGAGGCACAATCTTCCAGCACGATCTTGGCATTCGTTGGCCCCTCCATGAACGAAGGGCGCCTTTCGAAAAAACGACAAAGGCACAACAAATTAAAATTATGCGCAAAGAGCAACGCCGATACAAGTATTTTCTCGTACTTGGATGGAAGTAAAACAATCTCAACCAATCCGATCCACTGATTCCAAGTCGAAGCACACTCGCTGTGAAACCTGCCAGTGAGCCTTCCCACTCGTGATAGAGTGAGGAAACATGGTTTCACTCGCCCTATAGCTTTTCAAGCCTCCAGAGCTGGTTCTGTCTGTTCCCTTTACTCCAGAGCTGGACAGGGGTACCTGACGCAGAGTTTCCATAGTCGGAGAGGTCGAGGCTGAAGTTTGTCCCAGGCACCACAACTCTAAGTCGTATCTTCAGGAACAGTAAGCAGTTGTCGAAGTGAGTACCGACCTGACTACGCCCTCCGCCCCAGGCTGGTCTTCGACATGCCATGCGAACGGCGAGGACGACGCAACGACCTTCTGGCCGTTGTGTGGCTGCCCCGAGATGGCCATGTACTTTCCTACGCCTAGGGACTTGATGTAAAAGCTGCTTCCGACTCTCACAAAGACCCACTTGAGAGCAGGGTGAGTTCGCGCTCAGCGACTTCGACAGACACTCGAAAATGACAAGCGACGCCTATCGCCTGATTAGGGCCGTTGTGGTATGCGTAACCGATGACTGGTCGATGCGCCCGATAAGACTGCAGAGGAACGGGAAGGCGGGAGGGGTTGAACGTACCCATGTAAGTGTCATCTTGCGAGATGTCCATGAATGACGTTGTAGCCTTGACGTTGGAAATACAGTAGATTCTGTAAGATTGAATGTTCGCCATTTCGTGGAAATGGTCTTGAAGAAAGTGGGCCATCGAGCTGGTGTAATACTGTCACGTTTGGAATCGCATCAGCAAAGTCACTTCAGTTACCCAACAGATATTACAATGCGCCGGCCATGATGCGGTCGTCGTCGTCGTATCATCATTATCATCACAATTGGCGTCAATGGCATTGTGATCGCCAGCACCTCAGTTCGCCTGCTATTCCTGCATTGTCTCTTCAACATCCTCTTCTTCGTCCATATCCGAGTTCAGCTTTTGACCATAGAACCCCCGTCACGGCACCGCATGAACACATCTCGGTCCACAAACCTTGGATTTGATATCAGCGCGTGTGCGAGGGTTTATCGGGTCTTGTTCCCGCCAAAGGTCACAGCCTAGTACATGCACGCAAGTATATACATCATAGGTCAAATTCTGTCACAACACGGAACAAGGTCGCTCCGCTGATCGCTTGAAAGGTGAGAAGTACACTTGCTGCGGGACCTGAACCTTCTCACTTAAACAGTGTGAGGAAACATGCTCCACTCACCTTAAAGCTTCTTAAGTTTCCAGAGCTTGTGATCTCCTTTAGATTTTTTCCAGAGCTCGACAGGGGTACCTGGCTTAGGGTTTCCGTAATCAGAGAGGTCGGCGTTGAAGTTTGTATCAGGCACCACTAATCTAGGTAGCATTAACCACGAAAAGCCGATGTCAACGTAGGCAACGAGCACTGACCTGACCGCACCCGGCCCATCGGCCTGGTCTTCGACACGCCATGCGAATGGCGAGGGCGAGCCAACGACCTTCTGGCCGCCGCGTGGCTCGCCTGCGATGGCTAGGTACAGCCCTGTACCTAGGGACCTGATGTAAAAGTCATTTCCAACTTTCACAAAGATCCACTTGAGAACGAGGTGAGCTTGCGCTTAGTAGTGATTTCGGAAGACACTCGGGTCAGTTCCTACCTCCTGATTGGGGCTGGTGCGGTATTCGCGACCGGTGACTGGTCGACGGTGGGCCTAATGAGGCTCTATAGGAAGGGAAGGACAGGGAGGGTTGGACGTACCTGTGTAATTGTCGGCTTCCGAGAGGTCGATGCATGATGATTTGGTCTTCACGTTGGTAATCGAGTAGATTCTGTGAGATTGAATGTTTGCCATTTGGTGGGAATGAATGAAAGAGAACGGCCCGTTTTGTGGGCATCGAACTACCGGTGTACGTTACCTGTGTATAGGTAAGAAGACCGTGGCACTACGCCCTGTTTCTATCGAAGGAAAGACTCGCTCCTGCGCCTGTGGCAGACTGTTGTTGATAAAAGCGATGCTACCGCAACGATGCACCACAATCGATCGGTCTGGAGTGCGAGCTTGGGGTCATAGGCCCAGACGTCAGAAGAACGCCTAAGGAACTATTCCCTCACGTCTGACAAGGCATTTCATTCCCCAAAGACGCCATGCGTGAGGTCGAACTGTCATAACGAGCGCTCGTGATAAGACTAAACTCATCCGCGAGTTCATAAGCATTGATATAATCCTATATATACAACAGATGGTGAATTTTACGATTCTGTCGACTCACGAGGGCAAGGATCCTTCGTCTCCTATTCCCATCAACTCGATCAGAGGTAAGCCCGGATCCAACAATCACACGAGGGACTTGCAGAGCATGCTTTCGAGCCTGCAGTACTCGGGCACGATAGCCGCGTACGTCATGAATGCATCCACATCCGCCTCTGCGACTTTCGCCAGACCGATCTGTGCCTCCGAGTCAGCGGTGGGCATAGCTGTAACAGGCGTGAGGCTCGTCGTCTGCGGTGCGACAGCACCACCGTTCGCCCCAGGACTAGCACCACCCGCACCCAGGTCGGGCGTCGTGAATGTCGTGGAGGGCACACCGGAACCCGCGCTCGTGGTAGTATCCACCGTGGACCCGGTAAGCGTCCGCATACGACTGACATCCCTCCCGAGATCTCGGTCTGCAAATCCGCCTGCAAACACAGACGCGTTAAGCATCCCTCCGTTCCGCTCCATCTCCTCCACTTCGTCTTCTTCTTCTTCCGCGAGGATGGTGGTGCCAAGTCCTGATCGCGGGTGTCCGTAGGGTGTGCTGGTACCGCTGTTCGCCCCGCTGCCACCGTTCCCACTGAGAGGCCCGTTTACGTTGGTGCGTAGTGGCATGCCACCCGATGCGACCCACCGCTTACCGTGCAGCCTACGAATCTCCTCCTCGAAACCACCAAGACCTCTACCAGCACCGGAACCACCGCTAGTAGAACTACGCTCCTTGCCCCAGATCCATCTCGCGAAGTATGCGCCGCCAAGAGAACCTCGGCTCGGGAAGCCACCCGCGGGGGCGTTACGGTGTGGGACGACTTGTGCGGAGTCTACTTGAGTGCTGGGCATGAACACAGGTGCATTGAAGACATCCCCAACCAGATTTGCGACTGAAGGGAAGTTGGCTGCTGCTCCCGTCACCAGCATCCTTGCCGGTAGCGGCGAGTGGTCATATGGATCGAAAGGGAGCCCGAGACTCGATGCGCGAGTGCTTGGGGCAGATGAAGTGATGGGACTTGGGCCTGGCGTCTGTACGTTGCCGCGATTACGCGTTATGTGGGACCCCAGGACGCCTGTCGATATCATGCGTGACCATCGAACACGGAAAGAGAGGACTTGGCTTTCGAGAAGACATCGGGGATTTGCGCGAAGATCTCTGAACTCGTTCACTTTGATGCCGGTTTCGAATCGGTAGATCCCCTTTACGTGTGATAGTGGATAGCTATCCCCTTGCAAGAGCCAGAAGCTAAAAAGCTTGTCGTCGAGTCTAAGAACGAGACGTTGTAGCCAAGAATCGTAACGAGTAGTTCGGATGACATCCACTTACCCGATGGAACCCCCAGGAGGGACAATGGCGACTAGACGATCAAAGGCGCTCCAGCTCTTTGTGTACATATCTCGTACCAAAGCACGAGGGACGTCAGCGTTCCTACACCGGATGTTAGGCAAAGGCGGAAACAAAACTTATCGAGAAGGCTGGAGTCACCTGCTTGTCAACATAGCGATGTATCTTCGCTTTTCGCCGGTATCCTGTGCAGGGTGGGGGAATAGGCTGTAGAGGCGAGTAGGGAGGTAATGTTGTGCGGGAGTCAAGAGCGTGTCCATAGGTCCCAGAGATAGAACAGCGTCTCCAGGTGACGGGCAAAGCGAAAGATATCCAGAGAGATAATCAGACGTAAATGGAGTGACGATGGTATCTAAACAAAAAATCGACTTCAACGCCCTTCAACAGAGAGCATTAAAACCTACCAGGCTCAAATCCGTATCTCTCACAGAGATACCGCGACACATGCGCTGCTTTCCTACCACTCGCTACGTCCACTTCACCTAGCCATCCTCGAATCCTCCGCCCTTCCTCCCGACTACCGCCGACGATCTCAAGAACGCCCTCGTCCCAGTGTCCCTGAGCCGGGCCACCTTGACCACCGGCATGGGCCCACAGACCAGTCGCGCATGCCTCTGCCTCGCCCATGTTCACCCACTCACCCACCATCATACTGGCGAAGAACGTACTCGCGAGCTGTACCTTGCCCGTGCGTGCCCAAACGTCTGACGTCCAAGACTCTCGAATGCGAAGGAGTTGAGCAGCCAGGATGGATGCGTTTGCACATGTGCCGACGCGTGAGGCCATGATATCGGGACCTCCCAGGAGTGCCTCGACGGCTAGAGCATGGGTGTGCGCCGAAGTATCTTGTGAAACAGGGGTATTAGCTAGGGAAAAGGTATTCGGGGGAAGTTGTGAGTGAAGGGGAAGTCGCGGGTCCAAAGCGGGGAATGAAGGAATGGGGGTCGATTTCCACCAGACAACAGCATGCTGGAACAACAAAGGGGACAGTCAGATCACCGATCCCGAAAAAAAAAAAAAGCCCAAAGAGCCACAGCTATATTAAACTTACCTGAGCACAACCACCGATTGATTTTATCCTCGTTAAGTCGTAATTTCTTGAAAGCTTTTCCAGCAAAAAGTCTTAAGAAGTTGTCGAGGGGCACGTGTCGATAAATTTATGATCGAGGAATTCAACAAATACCAAATTAGTAAATCCTTGAAAACACGAAAAATTTGATTCCGCGAATGCGTGCCCACCTAAGGCTTTTACCCACATATCGACCGGAGTCGTGTAGGCATCTCCTGGCGTTGTGAATATACCACCCTGAGTCCTGATTGACGGTTAGCACTACTAAAATGCGCGAGACGGGTTATAAATGCGGGAAATAAATAGGTAGAAGACGAAGTCAGAAAATGAAGACGAGTTGGACAGCAACGAGAAAGAAATATCGGGTTCATAGAGGATTGAGAGTGAGGAACGCACTGATATTCAGATAATTCGGTATCAAAGTCCACACACTCCACTCCAATTAGCTCCAGGCTTTCGTCGACGATCGATGCGCGTAGTTGATCCGTGGCAAGTTCGAGTCCGAGAAAAAGCGCTGGACCCGATTTCGATCCTGGAGCCATGCCTCGAAGATCAAGATGACCCTATGACGAGGATGTTGCCACGATATGAGGAGGTATAAATCGACAATATGATGGTACCAGATTGAGGACTTGTTTTGAGAGCAGGAAAAAAAATTAGCGGTAAGTCGAGAGTGTCTATTAGCCAGACAGATTGGTCGTAATCGTGCTGATGTTCGTAACAGGCAAAAACAAGAGAAAGAGCAAGAAGGAGACCGTCAAACGACGTTGTGAATTCGATTCTCAGGCTTATGCCTCCAAGTTCACTTCATCGTCTAAAACCCACTTCTTCCCACGCCCTACATCGTTTACATACTCGACTCGGCTAGCCGCGACGCCCTCAAAACATACTTGGCTGCTGCTTTATGTCTCCTTGACCTCATTCAGCTCGTGCGCAAGCTTTACCACGTCGTTCTAGAGGACAGAAGTCAAGAACTGGTCCGGAAAATGCAAACACAACTCTCACCGTTCTATGAGTGATCTTGACCGCAGGATCACCTTCTCTCGCCTTCCGGGTCACCGTGTTTCCCTACGAAAGTGTCTCGACTGCATTGCTCAACCCGACTCGAAGCACTTTTATTGCGTACCTTTTTACTAGTCACCTCAGCTTTATCTTCTTCGACAACCTCCACTACCTGCCCCGAGGGTCGGCCACTGCCCCAGTTCCAGCTTCAAAATGTTCAAATCTCGACTGCAAGTTGTACGCTAGAGAAGACTACTCACGAGACCTCATCCCCTACCTTGAGTTTATCAGCGTTCTCCATGTGTTGACAATTTGTGACGTTGTGTGTAGGTTTGTAGAAGATGTTGATGTTGAGAAAGAAAGTATGAACCTTGTTCTTCTCGCACATGACGCACCGATTGTGAATTCCAGTCTCAGCGAATCGAGGTCGCTCGTGTTACCTCCCTACGGAGTTCACTCATCGGGTTGATGTTCCTCGATCTTCAGAGTACAGATTAGGAGGCTACATGTAGGGTAAGTACAACGACGACCAGTCCAAGTGCCTCAAAGGTATGTGTGCACGTCGCAGGTCTCTGCGATTGGCCAGGAAAAAAAGTGAACGATAAGGGTCACTCCTGACCGACATAACTCAACCAAGTCCGGCACTCTTCAAATTCCATCTACAAACCACACCATCAGCCAATGACCACATCTGCTGCAAGAGACGTACGTCTGAAAGCTGGAGTACATCCTTCACGTCCAAAATAACAGCTTCTACTAACTGCGTCGCTTCATAGACATAGACCTGCGACAAACTCGGCTGAATATTAATATTATTGAGGGGGATACGTTCAGGAACCTGTGGCGGCGGTGCAGAATGACATTTACAGGCGGGCGGCCCATGAGCTTCTGCTTCAGACTTGTATTGACGCGCGAGAGAGAAGACAAGGCTATCGATGAGCGTTGCGGCAGTGAGCAGGGTGATAGGATACTGTAGCATGTCAGGTTCTAAAAGTCTAAAATGAGTAGACGCCGGACTTGTGATAAACCCAACACTTGCCAAGGACCGCCTCGAACAGCTTCTCCCAAGTCTCGCGCTGGACAGCTGTCCAACCGTCCCGTATCGGCGCAATGGCTCTGCGCAGAGTGGGCAAAGCGTTCCATAGTTCGTCCAAGACAGCTTGCGGCGTGCAACTCCCCAAACTAAACTTGAGGGCATACAAGATGTCACGCTGTGAACGCTGGTACCGCGATGTCAGCCACCAAGAGGGGGAACTAGAATCGGGTACTTGCCTCAAGATCCTCGTGAGACATTGAATGAGGTGCTAGATCCAGGAATTCGTGGGCATATACTGGGTTGAGAGGCGGAAGGACGTCGCGGTGAAGCTGCGGGGCGTTGAGCTGACTGTCACGCCGATATTGACGAAAGCATTATCACCTTGACGCTCAACGCCAAACACCCAATCGCGAGATCCCATGTGACTGCTTCCCGTCCCTCCTCCCAATCATCCCAATCAAATTCTCCCCGGTTTACCCGTTTCCGAGGCATGAATGAACCACCACGCTCGCGCGCACCGGAGTCGTCCTCAAGCTCGTCGGTCTCTTCCGCGGCTTCAGCAACGTCGTCCTGACTTTCGGAGTTAATTTGGGATGGCGCGCAATGGCTGTCCGGTCCTACGGCAATGTGAAAATAACGATGGAGGATGTGGGCTGCATGGAATGGTGTCTCGGGCGAGTTTCCGAGCTGGTCGAAAAGATCGTTGCTTTGCGGAGGTTTGTATCTTGAGTGCGGTTTCTGCGGTTCAGCTGGGAGTACCTAAGATTAAGTGAATGTTGGTGTTAGTGACCACCACGCTCCAGAATTGAACCGACGTCAAGCATCCACCCGGTGATATACTTCCGAAACCCATCCTCGATACCCAAAGTATGCGTCCAGGTGTCGCGATTGGCACGTCGATAGAGGGCAGAAAAGGTTGTCGGTGTCGGTGTCGTATCCTGGCTCCCCAAAGACTCAGACGCAGAGCGCGTAGTCTCCTCTTCCCACTGACCAAAATCGTCACTCGAATCGGAACTGCTCGAGCTGTCACTGCGAGCAAGGGGAATATCGATATCGTTCGTGGATACCGCCCTGAAGCGCTCAGCGCGTTTCGCATCGTATGTACACAGACGATCTCTTTCACGTTCTGAGCGTTCCCTGAGTAGGAGAAATTTGAGATGGTCTATGGCACAGTCTTCGGCACATCGGATGGTGGTGGGTGGGGCATATGGAGGGGGTGCGATGATGGGGACTGTGGGTATCTTACACGAGGAACGGGAAGATCGGCGGTGAATTGCAATCGTTCGAGAGAGTGGATTTGCTTTGGAGCGGGCGTAGTCTACGGAATCGGGGAGTGGGGTGCTTGGAGCTGTTGGCGGAAAATTAGAGTCATTTTTGTCACTACGACACTGGCCGACGGGTGTAGGCACAAAGGACGGGGAGAAAAGCGAATTCTGGAGATTGACAGATGCGTATGTGCGTATTCAGTGCCAAATATTAGCCAAAGAAGGGTGATTGTATAGGGTCATACCGTCGATAAATTCGAGCATTCTGACACTTCTGATCTCAGTGACTGAGCCCGCCGTATGCTTGCGGGTTCTTTGGCTGAATAATTCAACTTGAGACTCGAAGCGTCAGAAGAATTACGAGATGCTTTTCGATCGAGCTTCGTCTTCTTGGGTGGCGGAAGGCACCCTGCGTCCTCCAGTGTGGATCGGCGTCGTTTCAGAGAACTGTTAGGGGCAGGTTGAGACAGGCGTGGAAGTAATTTTACAGATACTCTGCGGGAAAACATCCTTGATGGAACATCTTGTCCTTTCGGTTCGCTAGTCGTGGCATCTCGAGATATGTCATGATGAGAAGAGCTATGGAAGGAAACAGATGCAAAGGGGATCGGCGAATCGACAATAGCAGCAGCAGTTAAAAGAATCTTGGCGCTTCCACGGGGAGGAACAGGAGTCTGAGTCCCGCAATCAGCATTGGCATGGTGTGGCTCCAGAGGGTGCTCTTGGCCGATGTCCTGTCTAATGAGCCCCTGTCTCGTATGCGTGGCTCGACTGTCTGCGCATATATCCTGTATATGATCCACGACCCGTTCATCCGCCATGTGAGTTGGAACATCTTGGTGTTTGCCGACTGTAACTAGAACATCAAAAAATCCTCGAAGATGGACATCGCAAGACGATTTTGAAGAGCCATCGTTGATCGTGTCCGAAGGGTTGTTCGAGGTGTGGAAAGTCGCGCCCATTGAATTGACGCTTGGTTCTGGCGGTTTAGAGACAGGAGTGATGGAACACCTTATCGATGTAGTTATATGGGCAGTGGGATCGTCTAGGTCGTTAAGAGCTGTCCTTGTAGTCGACGCGCCACGGTGGCGAAACAACAAAGGTGGACCCACAGTGTCTTTTAGTTGTGACAGAACTCTATTCATTGGCAACGAGTCTTCCATGAGGTAAGGGGGTGATGAAGAATCCGGAGGGAGGGTTCCATCCGGAGATTCGCACTTTTTGTTTTCGTTTTCGCTGCTTGGACTAATTGTGTTCGATAGCGGTTGCCATAAATCGTCGAGAGCCTTGTTTTCGAGAGTGTCTTCGCGAAAATGGTTTCCATGATGTGCGAACGAGTCAGTTGTAGACATCGGTGGTTCCCGGTGATCGTCAAGGATAGAAAGAGGGCATACGGACTCCAGGCTCGACCAAGTAGAATGGGGAGGTTCGCACTTGCAACAGGACGAGGTCGGCGATGAGCAAAACAAACGTAGTTCCATGAACACTTCCACCGGGTGTCGAAGGGGAGGGGGGGAATGTGAAACCTGTAGACTTGGATTTAGGAGTCTGAGCAAAACCAGCGGTTACGTCAGATTTGCCTTCCAAGAAAGTCCTAGTATTACAGTTACAAAGCCATTGAGGATAATTGTCTCTGCCAGGTATATGTGAAAGTCATATCATAACGTGTCCTTGAATGCGGGACGTGGTGCTGCAGAACGGCAAAGAGCAGTAGATCTTGCGAGTTCAACCCATTTCAAGGGCAAGACTCGATAAATATGATTCAAAAACTGATCCTAATAAGACATAATACTACCTGAGAAGCCGAAATAACACGGCTATATGAACGTGGGCTTGACTCCATATTTACTGGGTGTAACCGGTGATGACGTTGACATTGTTCATAGGGCCAACCTTACCCCCGCTCGTCTTCAAGCCCGACCAGTTCCAGGTGCCTATACAAGTCGATTATGGGTGTCTCTTCTATGAAGTTGACGTAGCATGTTGTACGAAACTTACCAGTGCAAGAGCCTTCGCCACAGTCAACGGCGGCCATGTAAGCATTGCTTGCAGCGGTCAGCGTGGTGGTGCCAGGGTAGAAGCTGACGTTCTATAGAGAGAACTTGAGTCGTCTGCTCTGCTCAACCCTCGAAAAAACGCTTACAGAGACGATAACACCGTTTCCAGGGGTTCCAAGAGAAGCTGGATAACTCTGGGTGATCAAAACCCCGTACTCAGTGCAGTTTGTCGCAGTATTATCCTGAATTTAAATTTTCAGCGAGCGGGAAAGAGTTGCGAGAATCCGCTCACACTGTAGATGACATTGGAGACAGTGCTGTTGGTCGCGACTTCGTCGGTCTTAATGCGGAACGCTTGTTGGCTATTAATTATCAAATAAGTTATGTGTTCGATCAGGCACGAACTCCTGGCAGTACCTGTTGATGACTGTGTTGCCTTGAACAACAACACCTTCGACGACAACGTCAGAGGTGATTGAGCCCTGTGGTTGCAAAGGTCAAGGAAACCTGAAATATGGAGGTGATGCTTGATGCGTCCTTACAATGGAGATACCGTGTCCACCGTTGCAGTAGTTGTCCTGGAACACGATCTTTGAACCCCGGTTGATAGCCAGGCAATCATCCTTAAGTCCCGTAGATATAAGTCAACCAGTTTCACGAAGTGATGTCGACTGAATCTCCATTACCTGGTTGATGACGGTGCTTGTTTGTACTTCGCATCAGCGCGAATATGATTGAAACACAGATATGTTCTCACCTTTGCTGAATGACCAAATTACTTCCACTGACGTCAAAGCCGTCAGTGTTGTGTCCTGTCAATCAATCGCATCAATGAACTTCATCTTTGATATAATGACACATGTTCCATACCGGCGGGGAGGTTGTTGCTGTTTGCGTTGGGGTAGTTGCCTTGACCTACGAAAAATGAGGTTAGGGTATATATCAGTGTTGTGCGTCGACATTCTTACTGTCGTCGACGGTGACACCGGTAATGATCAAAGGACCAGGATTGGAGACGGAGAAGCATTGAGCGGGAGCGTTAACCACATAAACATCCTGCAAATGCAAATGTTGGTCTATGTGAGTTCAGTATGTCGTTGAAAACCACATACAGACAGCGTTCCAGAAATCTCGATCCTACAGACACGTTGGGTAATCAGAGGGAATAATGGAAGCCACCTAATTGCACCCACTTCATCATAGGGTGGGGTTTGATGACACCGCCGTTGGTTCCTTGACCATCCTACATGGATTGATCGATCAATTGAGTGGGCAATTTCTACCAATTTCGTTTACCCAGTAGAAAGGTCCTCCACCGTCCCATATCTGTCCATTTCCGTTAACTAGAGGGTTGCATTTAGGATCAAAAGGAAATGAGATTCAAATCCGGTGCTTACATATGATGTTGGTCCCTCTGTAACCCGAATATTGGAGGTTACCGAAGGGGACCGAATTTTTGACAACTGGAACTTCGACTTACTTGACCTCGAACAGTGGACCAGCCCAGCTCACGTTACCGAATTGGATCTCGCCCACTACAAAGTTGGCAGGGCATCGTACAGGAGTCGACACCCACGGAACTAAGTCACTCACAGACATTGACGGTCGTGCCGTCCAACAAATCGAGGTTGAACGTCTCGCCAGCGGGCACTGTGAACGCGTTGATGTTCACTGTCGTGCACTGAACCGCAATGTTTACGTCACTCAAGGACGAGATAGTGCCTGTGCAGCTGCTGGAAGGCGTAGCCCTTGGAGCCGCCCTAGCGAATGTAGAGAGAGAAGCGAGAGCAAACAAGGGGAACATGCCAGAGTTGTCGTGGCGGAATGTCTGTTGAGACACAAAAAAATGACAATGCAATGATCTGCCCTGTTATACCATCGGTCCATCAAAGCACCTGGCGGCCCGGTGGAATGCGCGTGGTCACCATGGAGGGAAATTTACTTCTTGATAGCCTGCCGCTTGAGAGGTCGCCTGGACAATTCACACCTAAGAATATGCAGCGGGATCACGCATGTCTCGTAAAAATGATCCAACAGTCTGATGAAATACGTTAATCCTTTTAAAGTCGTGTGTCGAAGAGATCACATGATTAGCATGTGACTTTATTTTGTAACCCACAAATTTGCCGCAAATGGTGGGAAAGTAGGTGAACGTGACTTTGAGCCCTTCAAGCTGTGAGACACAAATCTTATCGATTCCCTCAACCCACATTCCCCTAGAATACTGATTGTCTGTCAGTTAGTAGCATAGGATCTGGACACATCCACCCTGGATTCACCCCAGGGCTATCATGTCGTTATCAGAGTTGACCGCAGAGGAGAAAGACGCGTTAAGGTGCCTTCCGGGATATGTCGTGGTGAGGGATCATGCTATCAAGCTAGCAATGACCCATCATATACATAATCCGCTGGCAGACAATTATAACTCGAGCACTGCGGGGGTCAGTCCTCGACCTTCGACGCCTACACGACGAACTTGATGCATTACGTCGCGTCGATCAGCAACTAGCATTGGTTCCAGTTTTATTCGCGCATCTAGACCATGCTAGGATCCCATCCGTAATCAACAAGGAGACCTCCCAAGTCGTCTCGCTCGCCAAGTGGTCGTTTTCAGCAATCCAGACGTTATACATCGAATGCACGGCAGAAAATCGTTCCGGCACACGAGCCAAAATGGCCGTCATTGATTGCATCGAACGGAGGGCGGCAGAACTTATTCCATGGATTTTTTGTCCGCCGGTTCTATCTCCCACCTCTCCGCAAATACCTCCCCGACATCGACACCATCCTATCCACGCAGGATGCTTTGCAAATTACCATCGACTCGCTACCGCTATTGCCATGTCGAGACCTTTTAGCCACTGATTCTGCAATGCAGGAGTATGCTACATCTCTATGGCACACAGCAGTCTACCTCAAGGAAAGCGACGTTCCGTTCACTGTAGATGGAATGAGTATCGTGCCACAGTCGCGGCGAGCGCTTGCAGACTGGCGCTCATGTGTCGCTGCAGCCGCATCCTCGATATTACGCAGTTCAAAATCACGATCAGCACTCGAAGTCATGGTTGACGCAGTAGGAGGTACAGATACCCTGTTGACCACCATACTCCGTTACATCCGCGTGTCTGGTCTGGAATTTAACGAACACACGGGCTCGAAGGAGTTGGAAGAAGATTGTATCACGCTACTCTTCGGTCTTCGCCAATCCATTGATTTTCTCCTTCTCGTCAGTCAGGCCAACGCTACTTGCAGAGAGGAATTCGTCACAAAAGGTCGGTCTCAACAGTGGTCACTGCTCTGTCTAGTGCTTTCGTCTGTGCCAACCGTGATTTCAAGTCTGTCCACAAGTTTGCAGCTGGTTATGATTTCCGACTTCTATTGAACACTGCTTACGAGTACGTCTCATATGCAATGAACACGTGCTGGAACAGCGTGTCGGTAGTTTGTCAGGCTCTCCATGCCGGTCTCTTGGACGTCATCCTCAAGAATGGTCCCGTGTCTGACCTCATGGATCGTGAAGTTAGGGACGGTGGCCTAAACATTCTAAAAGCCCTCCCCTCCTTCCTGATCTACCTCAGGGTACTCAGGCATCTTGGGCCAGCTCTCCGCAAGCTGGACCCATCCTAAGCTGACCGAATCTTGATTAGAGATCCCGAACTTGTTAATCTTTGGAAGCTTGTCTTAAGCACAGCCTTAACTATGATTCAACTCCAAGAGAAGACCAACGCGGTTTGCTATAAGTTTGAAGCTAGCTGCGCTCTACCGTCTGTAAGCCGCTCTTTTCTCACAAGTGATCCTTCATCAACGATGATAATATGAATGTAGTGTTTGGTAGCCTTCGATCGTGAGATACCCGGCTATCGATGTTCTGGATGTGTGTTCGTGCGATATTGCTCAAAGGCTTGCCAAAGACAGCACTGGAAGAGCCACCATCGACTGTACTGTGCGACGATTCGATTAGCGGTTGGTGAGTAGTGGCAACCCTACCTTGGCACTGTTGCTGAAGGAGACGCATAGGGCCCGTTGCCACGCGCGACATTCGCCGTAGTTTACCGTTCATTGCTATCTGGGAATCTTTCATTGGATCTCAACGCGCCAAAGAAATTTTTGATCTCGTTCTCGCTGCCCGGCGCCAATTACGATCTCACCATCATCGGCTTGCAGTCGAAGTGGATATGACAACGTTGCCCGTATCTTTCAGCGTCCAGCCACTGAGCAAATACTCACATCTACTCCAAAACGTCTCATATGACATGGAGCCTGTGGACAGAGCCCCTGTTGGACCAGGGGAACCGGCCATGTTTGTTCTCAAAGTGAGGGAAGGAAACGATTCGACGCTATTATTCGATCCCAATTTCACACTTACTCTTGCGTTCGGTTGGCCAGGCCCACGGGAGTGCTCATGTAAGCAAAGATCCATGAATTGCCTTCCAACCGTATTTACACCGTTCCAGTCGTCGATACACTCGCCGGTTATGGCCGCTGAGCAGAAATTTTACCAGAAAGACGGGGTCAACTTAGTTCTGCGATTTCAGGTTCTAGCATGTTGGATATTTGTCCACGGGAAGTGGTTGTAGATTTGTGCTCTGGTGCTCTGGGCGACCCCGTCATTCTCACGTCTTCATCTGTATGAAAAGGCAGCGGAAAACACATTTGTATCGAGCTCGGCGAGAAACCTGTTCATTCAAAGTCGACGGTCACGGTAGTCCCTCCCGTCTTCCCTCTCGGTGCAGCAGGTCTATTGGTCAGTCGGATTTCTTTGCGTATTTGCAGAAGCATTTTTTGGCCCTGAGGAATTTGGGGAATGGCACTGATCTACAAAACACACATTTTGCTTTAGGAGAGACAAGCTGGTGGTTTACAACTCCACAACCGTGACCCCGCCTACATCGTCATATATCAGTACCCAAATCGCGGAGATATCGCATTCCAGTAGCTGACCTAATATAAAATATGACAAGTCGATATGATTGATTCGTCTCCAATAGCTGACCTTTCGTACATACGTCCGATGATATTGGTCGGCCGCAAACCACAAATGACAGTCGCACAAACAAACACGTTATTCCTTCATTTTCGTACATACATGTCTGGTGTTGTTACATCACGGTTTCTCGAGACTCTTTGGAAGCACAAGATATTTCCCCTCCTTCCTGTTCCACAAAAAATACGAGGTTCTCAGTGCACTCATTAGCCCTGGGTCGCATCCACAGACTCGGCCTTCCAGCCGCTCTGTAAGGCACCATATCAGCGATTATTCGAAAGGACAGGGTCTAGTCGACGTACGGGGAAGAGGCCTCTGTGGGGCTGCCAGTTGAAGTAGTAAACAGGCTGGTTCTTGTCGTTGGCATGCTGGGCAACGGCTGTAGAGTATAAAGTAATTTCGGCAGGTTGGACCCTATCGGCAGCAGCCTTTTCAGGCAACAGCATCCACGTCTTCACCACCCTGAGCAGATGCTAGCACTTTGCCGGACAGGTCCAAGAGCTTGCCCGATAAGGCCTTGGTGAGGAGACCTCTCGTGATGTCCATGTTGTTCTTGGAACGGTCAATACCGCTCTCTACGATGATTTGGCTGACGATGGGAGGAGGAATGTGTATCACTCCACGCACGAGTGACCCAGCATCACGGCGGAAAGCACAGGCCTTACAAGGAGAGTTGTCCTCTCGCGTAAAGACAGTGACGTTACCAATAAGTCTGTTCTCCTTGTAGAACACCTGGAAGTTGTAAGAGCGACCAAATGCGTGCTCGGGAAGCCTGGCGACAATCGTGAACAGGCGGAAGCCCCTGATAGACCTGAAGTGGGATGGGAGGTTCACTTCTCCAACGTTTTGAATAGGGACCTGAGTCGAGGCTGGTGCTACTGCCTGGGGGTCAACTCTGTAGAACTTCGCGATCCTTGCGCGCGCTTCTTGTTGTTGTTGTTTGGTCTTTGCTGGCTCGTCGACTTTGATGTCCAAGAATTTCTTGTATGAGTAATCTGCAGGTAAAACATGAGATTGAAGGAGAGGTGGGCCGAAAGGGGGATTACATTTGGGATAAGCATCTGGAGTGAGGAAACGAGTTTCTTTGTTCGTCCAGTAACTACCGTCTTCGTGCCTCCATGGAACGAGAAGGCTAAATTCACCACTTTCCTCAAGTTTTTCGTTGTACGTCTGAGCATAAGTCCCTCTTTGCTGGAGGCGCAGGTTCAACCTCTGATCTTGGAGAAGAATACTGCACTAACCTGTGTCCAGCTGTAAGGCTTGTCTTTGACAGTATAACCATCGTTCATCCAGTAGTCCGTGTAGCACCACTCCCACAATGCAACCGTCAATATGGGTGAGAGTATGAACGGTCCATTTCAACTTCATTTTCCAAAAAAATACGCACGGATTCTGTCAACGTTGGCGTGATGGACTGAATGACATTCGGTGTCAGAAGATAACGCTTTCCAGTGGCGCCCACTCACAGTAGAAGAAAGGGTCGAATCCCGCCTAAACCACCCAGCAGTCAGCCCACATCCAAAGTACGTCAAAGGTGGACTTACATAGTCCGGGTTACCCTGATTGCATAGGGGAGACATTCAGTAACCAGTGGCGTCAGAACAAAGCACCAACCATATGCCCGTTCCCACCCTGTGTATATGGCAGGTCAGGTATTAGCAGCGTAGTACGTACAATAATCCCATGGATAGAGTTGTGCACGCCTTCCAGAGAGCCAGCGTTGAAGTAGTTTTTTTGTTGGCGAGATTCATTGAGCGTGTTCGAGAACTCGTCGTAGCTGCAGTGATCAAGTTAACGCTGTCGGGATAAATGAGCATACCCACTCACGTTAGGGAAGAATCCATGTCATCCGAGAACGAGAACAGCATGCCAACTTTCGTCCTAAGGTCCTCTGCCTGTGCCTTGAGTGCCCTAGGAGACTAAGGTGAGATACAGGGCCCCGATACAATAAATTCACGGACTTTTGAAGCTTATCAATATCGCTGCCAACAGGTTCAGCTGATTCTGCTGCTTGGCGATAAGTCGCTGGCCATTTAGTGAAATATGCCTTGTCCACGCCCTCCTGTAACTGGTGGTTAGCGCTGATGACCTGATGATGTGGTAAACGACAACACCTACCCTTGTTACGTCCTGGAAGTCCTCGGGGATGTAAGGGAACTTGAAGGATGCAAGTGGGTTAGGAACGTCCACGGTTTGACGTCCCATGCCTATCACGGTCAGTGTCTCTTCGTAGAAGAGAGAAGGGAATCCGCTCTCGGAGACCTTGTGGTCGGCCCAGTCCCAGTACCTGTCGTAGATCAGGAACATCGTCAAAGCAGTGTAACACAAGGACGCACGGGAAACGAAGTTGCTTGGATGCGCCGACCCAGAAGCCGACCTCTGCAGGGTACGAATTTTCAATTTGTTGCGCAATATTCTCGGCATATTCTCCAATGCCTTGCTGCAAGAACATTATTAGCGGACGAAAGCGAAGTCATCAACCTCCACGAACTTCGATGAGCATGACGTAGGGGCGGTGCCAAGGCGGGAAAGTGATAGAAGCATGGCTAGATAGTCCTGTAAGAGAGGTATGCCTAGTAACGATGCAAAAACATACTTGCAGTAACCTGAGGTAAAATGTCAAATTAGGTCGAAAAGAAATAAGTGCGTCGACCTTACCTCCAAACCTCGAAGGGGAAGGGTTCGTGTCCTTCTTGTCGACATGGCTGAAATCAGCCTGAGCCTCTTTGGGAGTCCTGCGATCACCTGCCCACTCTCGGTAAGGTCTGCCATGTATACCCCCTATTTCCATGAGGGAAATTGCTGTCTTCAGAGGTGGCTGAACTACGCCGGGGAAGGGGATCGGTGTCCCTTTGATCCAGGCATAACCGAGGACAAAGAGCGTCCACTGGTAGGGATGGTCGGCCTGGAGCTCCTCGACAGGGAGGCGGTCAAAGTTCGCCCCAGTGGAGCTTCGACCGGTGATGGGATAGAAGTCTCTGGCTTTTACAGATGTCATGGTTAGTCAAGGAAGAGTAAGAACAGATTCAGTAGAGGTGGTAGCCTGCTGATGTTCGAGGATAGCATGACCTTTTATACCACCTTAAATGTCCCGTTCTCCTATTGAGGTAGGAATAAGACCCTGAGGACAGGAGCAGTACACCGAGGTCATGAGCCCCCGAGTAAGAGCAAACTTCCACGCCGCGCCACCTTCGACACACCAGGCTGCTAATTGTTGTCCAGGAGGAGTAACCAGCCATTGATACCTGTGTGTAGAAGCAAATAATCCTGGAATTGGTGAGTGTGTTGTAGAAGCTACCGTAAACAAGGTCAGAAGGTGTCAGTTTCGTCATGAACAACGAGGCATTCCAGTCGGATCTTGAGCGCGGTGCCCCCAAAAGTATTACATCGTCCTTGGATCTTCAACGGGTGCCCACCAGGCCTGGAGGCCAAGCCCTTCTACGACCCGGAAACTGAAGGTCGCCGACCCGAACCGAAGTGCGAGTGCCGCGCTGCAAACTGACGTCTTAATTTGGCAAGTGTTGTAGTTGTTCAACGGCATTCAGCGCCAACCCTGCTCGTCGTAGCCGCTCCTGAAGTAACGCTCGTGTTCAATTTGGACTCCAACCCTACATTCATCACGATGCATTTCAAACTTCCCCGCATCAGACTATGTAATTTACGAAAGAGTTTGGTGACAGTTTTGCGAGTTCTGATTAGTGGAGAATAGGTATCTGTTGCCTAAAGTGGCAGTCTCCTCGAGCTATTCCAAAACGATCTGCTCATCGAGCACTCGCCGAGCGCCCAAGTTAGTAGATCGGCGGGCCTCGAGGTGGGGTTTTGAAGATGCCCCATTTGAGGACAAAGTAAGATATGGTAAAGGACATCATGATCAAGGGAACAACTTGAACGGGATGTTCCATGGCCATCTGATTCACTGTCCATAGCAAATTCAACACCGGTCCGGAAGAAGTGGCAGTCCGAGTCGGTCACCCTGCAAGTTTTCTGATAGTAAATAGAACTGAATTGATTGCGCCGCACCGCTCTCACACGACCTGGTTTACGCTTGTAACGGAAGTTAGTTTGGCTCATCATTCATCTACTACCAATATCGTCAGTCAGTCAGCTCAATCAATCACGCGAGATTCTGCTATCCATAGAAATACAGGTCCATGGAGTCCCTCCTGCTGTCGACATCGCGTTACTTACCTTCGCTCACGAGAGCCGAACCTGAAAGGCTTGGAATGGTCACCGTTTGGTTAGCTTGCGGGGCAGCTGCCACTTTTTTGGGTAACGTATACATATTCTCCACCAATTAGACCTTGCAGAACCATCACCAAATTCTTTTTGAATGTGGTGTTTATCTGAAACCATCGAGTGACGTTTTTGTTGCGTTGCGACTTTGCAGGTCTCTCATTAGCCAAGATGACTGTAAGCGATTCTAAAAAGCCAAGTACCTGTACCATACCATAACGGCTGCTCACAATTACTGCGGCTTGTGTAGGTAAAGGTCCCCCGGGGTCGAAAGAACGGCAATGCTAAAAATCTTTATGAGTCACCAGAGACAATGATGCGAGCCCCTGAACCCAATCTTAGATTTTCCGGATGTCGAAAAACCCGAGTCACTGTCGGCGGAAATTTGCTGACCACCTGGTCTGATGCTTCACGCCCTAGAGGACCTCGTGTTTTGACGAGAATCATTGCTTCGAAGAGTATCCATTGAGCAAAATCACGGCATCCTTCGATGAGGCTCATGACTACCAGTGATGGACCATTCAAGTCGAATCAGACGAGCTCCTGCAGGATTTCATGACGGTGCACGAGGAAGACCGTGATAGCTTGAGATGTTTGCGAGCTTAACGCGTAAGATGGTGGCACAGAGTTAACCCTGGCACCATCCAGCCGGGTTTGCTTCCTGCTAGCTCCACCATTATATCACCTGGTTAGTTCATTGGTCATTTTCTGAACACGACCAATGATCTGAACCCTAGAAAAAGATGGCAGCGATGTGGATGTGCTCATTGTCGTGGTGGATGCAAGAGCAGATAATTCTTACCAAGTTGCCCACGACCAATCGTGACGTTCCTTGCACCGACCAACAGTTCATATCCGAGCATATAGTGGTACTCTCTGGGTTGGTACCTTTCAACTCAGGCCAAAAGATCCGGTCCCACAGTCGATATGACTTGCAAGGTCTTTGAGTACCTGAGTTGTCAAATGCTATTATGTCATTGTCTCATTCCGCACAAAGCAGACATTTCTGGGGTGCATACTCTCAATTGGGACTCCTAGGGTGCTCCGTGTCAATGTATTGATGCTGAATCATCGGACGGCGACATACGTGAACGTCGTAATGGAGACGAAGGCAAAGGGCAACCGAACAGTTACTCGAATTCGCAAACGTATGGAAGGTTGGAAGGCGAACACGAGAGAGGTAGGTTCCAGGAGGGGGAAGAGCGGCTCCAAAATATTCCTTGGCCACTCATTACCTGGGACGGAAACATAATCGATAAGTAAACGAATCAAACCCCTCTTGGCCACGTACTATTGGTCAGGACAGCCACGAACAAGGACAGAGAATCCTGCAAGATACCCCCCTCGATAAAAATTGTCAGTCAGATTAATGCCAGAAAAAGACACAGACCTGGTTCAGCCAGACTGCTGTTTCAGGGCCTGCTAATGTACATTCCTTCCAGTGGTACAAGATTAGCACCCGTGAATGTTTCTCCGGAGATTTGGGCTATAATGGAGCTGCCTAAGATTCCACAGCATCGATGGAGGACAACGTGACGTGTCGGCTCCATTGACTGGGATAGTGAGCACAGTTCTGCGGAGACTGACGCAGTAACTAGCGATGGTCATACTGTCAATGCACTCATTCCCATCGACGAAGGATACCGCTAAAAGCATATTGCGGGCACAAACGAATACATTATGGAATCAACTGCTCATGATCACATTCAAGTATTCACCTCAGATCGCCTCCTCAGACCTATTTCAACGGGAGAACAAGGCTGCGAGACAAACTTAGGTAGCTTCTTCGCTCACCTTCGCTCACCTTCCAGAGTTCGGAATAGCACATACCTTTCCTTTTGCTGTAACGCTCGAATAGATAAAATGCAGCCTGCGTTTTGATAATCGTCTGGGGATGGAAAACAGGGCGAGACCGGTGCGGACTCGGAACCCTAAATAACCTTATTGGTATGTGCTGTGCTCCGATATGCCGCCCATTATCCATTTTTAGGTGTCTCCCGCCGGACTCCCTTTCGAATGTGCGCCATTTCCGAATAAGTCAGTTCTGTAGCGGTCAAGCATGGACGATTTCGATGCACACGACAACCAAGCCTCGACATCACAGATTTACTCCGAAAACAGGCAAACTGGACACGGTCATTCGGGGATCACGTTGGTGCTGCCTTCACTCAAAGCAATCAAGGCTGCAAAAGTCGGCAAGAAGTCAAAGCTAAAGAACAGCGGATTGGGCCATCAGGAGGCAGAGCTCAGGCCTAAGA
Source organism: Gyrodon lividus (assembly GCA_014904945.1). Classification (NCBI taxonomy): domain Eukaryota; kingdom Fungi; phylum Basidiomycota; class Agaricomycetes; order Boletales; family Gyrodontaceae; genus Gyrodon; species Gyrodon lividus. The sequence continues at coordinate 627,139 of MU127434.1, forward strand.
TTCCGAGACCGATCAAACTTAAACCGCTCAAGGAGGTGTTGACGAAACTCATCACGCAGATCAAGAAGTGAGTCTGGGATGTGCCATCGTGCTTTTCCGCTATGATGAGAAACGGTACTGACTAGGGGGTGGATTACAGGAAGGATGATTATGCTTTCTTTATCCATCCAGTGGATCCTGATCGGGTTCCCGGGTATGCAGATGTCGTCAAAAATCCGATGGACTTTGGCACGATGACCGCCAAAGTAAGCAAGGGGAAATATCGTTGCTTGGAGGAATTTACGGTCAGTTGGCATTTTGCTTTGGTGTAAACTCAGCCAGAATATCAGTTCAGTTTTGCATCCTTTTTAAAAATTCGATTACCCCCACCTTTTCTTTCAGATCCACTCACATGTCTCCTTCACTCAATCCAACAGTCTGACTTCCGCCTCGTGACGACTAACGCCAAAATATTTAACCCACCGGGATCGATCTACCATGCCGAAGCCGACCGACTCGAAATATGGGGACTCGAACACATCACACGCGCCTCAGCCCACGTCATCGAGTTCGAAACAGACTGGAACATCGATGTTGAGCAAGATGACGACGACGCTACCCCCGCCCAACAACACCCCGTCAACATAGATGATGAAGTGTCGACCCCAAGAGATATAGATGGCAGTATGGTCACTGGGAGCCCCGCGCCATCTGTGACGCCCGCACCTGGACAGGCACAAGGGCAGGGGCATGTGCATGTGAAGAGGGGACCCAGGGGACCATATAAGAAGCATGCGCCGATGGTTTTGTCGGAGAGTTTGGATGCGGAGGGAAGGATGCCCGGTTCGAAGGATGGAGTTGGGGCGTTCCTGCCTGGGAGTGATTGGGCAGAGCTCATGATTGCACTCAAGATCAAAGGTACAATAGCATATCCTGCATTTTCTGCCTGGTTCCGTTGTTGTTGTTATGCTACCAAAACTGACGATGAATGCGAATAGGTAAACGATACAGGACGAAAAAGGAACGGCTCCGATTCGAGAAGGAAGGTCCACCATATCATCCTGATGGTAGTCTCAACTACGCAGAGAGTGAGTTTCCTTATCCATCCATTTGACGTCTGGAAATTGTACTATGGACTCATCCGACTTAGTGGAAGACCCATTTTCGGTTCTTAACGTCTTCGTACCCGACCCTCCCTCTCGTCCGCAGGTAACACCACTCTACCCTCCGGCACCCACACCCACCCCTGCAGTCCTTCCCTCCTCAGACGCCTCCCTACCACAACGACCTGTACCGCCCATGACTCCAATCGCCATCCCTGAGAACCGTCCATTTCCCGTCCTATCCACCCTCTCCACCCTCTCAACATCCACCACCACCCCCACCGCCTCAACCCGCCCGCCCAAAAAATGCCGCCACTGGACCGTTGTCCGCAACGCCCCTCCCCGTTCACGTCTCAAAGATAGAGATGCCGACGGACCTGGCGAAGAGGATGCACAGATGGGATGGAAGATACCAAGAGAGCCGGGGCCTGGGGATTATGGCTCGTTTGCGGCGTTTCTGACCGATCTTGCAGCCTCTTCACCTGGCACTGGCACTGGAACGGGGACGGGTGCCGGTGCCGGGATGGGGTATGCGTACGGATCAGAGCAGAGGCTGTTCTCTGCTATCCGTGCCAGTGTCGAGAACAGAGGCTTCAAGCGAGCACCCGAGGCTGATGATACGGGGGACGGGAGCAGTGATGCGCTCTGGACGGACGACAAAGCTGAGGACGCGTGGGATCATATCCGGGATGTGGTTTACGGGGGTGTGGACGGGTACGCGTATGTGAGAAGTCTGGCAGAGTTTGTCAATCCGCGTGTGTGTCTGGCAGGGGACGGGCAAGGTGGGGACGATGATGGGGAGCTCGTATACACGCCCCCCAAAAATCCCGCGATGCCGCTGGGTGTACCCCTCGCGCGGTACGTGGAGGATAATCTAGTGGATGCGATCACGGGGGGTCGACATTCGCTCTTGAGGGATCTTATTTTTCCTATGCAATCCCATTTTTCGCCGCCCTCGCCTATCCCTGGGCCCGCGCCATCCCTCTTCCAAATCCGCCTCGAGGCTCACCCTGCGGCTTCCCGCGCCCTCGCTTCGTTGGGTGCATTCAACGCGCAGCCGCTCGATATGGCGGCGCTTATTAGAACGCCAGACGAGCTTGCGAGGGAGAGTTCGCTTGAGGGTGGTGAGTGGGATGGGATAGGCGTCGGAGGTGGGGCGGAGGGGTTGGGCGAGGAAAGGAATGGGGCCGAGGCGCGGGGTGTGATCGATAGAGCGTTGGAGTGGGGAGTCGGAGTCATTGAAGAACTGGGGAGGAGAGCACGTGAGCAAGCGGCAGTAAGTGGGGACGAAAGGGGGGACGAAAGGGAGGGAGAGGAAGCATGTGCGAGGGATAGTGTCAAGGTTAAGAGTGAGTCGGTTGAGGATAGCGGGGTCGGCGTGTGTGCCAGACGGGCAGAAGCGGGGAAAGAGGAACCCCAGGACACCGCTATGGACGTCGATCCCAACCTCTCTCCCGACGACCCCAACCTCTGCCCAACCCACACCCCGAATGCTACCTCAGAACCCGAACCTTCCGCCGAAGCCCACTCCCAGCCAACCCTCGCCCACACGGAAGACGCCCTCACCAAACGACTTCGTATGAATCTCCTTGCACTCGCCAAACGTGCGCCACTAGACAAGATTGCGAGGTTGCCGATAGAGCTCGTCCCGGAGAATATACGTGGTATCGTTCCGACTGTGTAGACTTGCCACAATTTTGTTAGAACAGACAGTCGTGTTTAGTCAGAGTTTGTGTTCGTCGTCGCTATCAAGTAATATTATTACTGTAATCTTGCGTGTTCAGATAGAGTTCTAAGACTAGAATTGATGATGAAAATGCAGACGTTATATACAGGAAGTTTATCCCGTGGTACGGACTACAGACAGTACTATAGGAATAACTAGTACAGAAAGCATGTGTAGTTAAAAGTACTCGAGATCAGATTGTGGCAACAAGAAAGGTCATGTTCCCAAGAAAGCAGAATCCAGGCTAGTAAGTTAGTACTTGGTGCAAACTCAAACCTGGGAAAGAGAGATAACGGAGTTCAGAAACAAACAGGTCAGGCAGTAAGTACCAGAACTATAAGAACCGGATGAGAATAATAACCGATACAGATCGAGTGCGCTGCTGCATGCGAGAAGATATGATGGGTTTGATATACAATGCGGATGCGAGTGTACATCAATGTAGAATCCAGGTGAACGAATCAGTAGTTGCTTGGGTCGGGTTTGGTGTGACACGTCAAGGCAGTGTGAGCGTGACATAGGGTATTATCGAACAACGATATGCAGTGTACCTTAGAACGCTCGAGCTTGGAAATGCTGAGGAAGCTTTATGGGGGGTGGGGATATCCAGGATTCAGGCATGCGGAAAGGGCCACTCGGGCTCTGGAAGGGGCTCTGAAAACGGGAAGTTGGGTGGGGAGCAGAGTAGCTCGGGTCGGAGAAGTTGGGAAAGGGCGGCCTACGTATGGGGGTGTGCATGTGTGGGCTCTGCGCATGGTTCTGACCATGGCTCACGAACGAATCGTGCAACGAATCTAGGGAGGATCGGTGCATCCTGCGGCGCGAGTACGAGCCTGAGCCAGCGATGAACTCATCTGATGAATTCTGCAATAGCCTTACAGCATCTTGTATCCGGTTCTTGAGTTCTTCTATGCGCTGGGGCCTATAGTTGTTGTACCCCATCGGCCAACAGAGAGTCTTTATCCAGGTCTCCATGATGTGTGGTGTCCATTGAACGCCGTTGAGTTTGGTGCCGTGGCGGAGCATAGCGACGATATCGGTAGGGTCTTCTTTTTTGTACCGGACCAGCTTGAGTGCGACGCCCCAAAACATGGTTACGCTGACGAGGTTTAGGCCTGCGGATGAGTAGATCGTGTTCATCTCAACGTTGTTGGGCTGTTTGGAGTCGTAGTAGATAGGGTCATAAATGTGACCTTTAGGGCTGTGGGGCGTTAAGATGTCAACAGACGCCTTGTGACATGATGTGGTATCACTGACTCTCGAGCAAAAGGAAGTGCCACATCTGGGTCGGCGTTCATCCAGTCAGTACTATGGAACGGGACAAGATGTTGAGGACGAGTTGGATATGTAGACTGTATGATTGAAGACACACCCGATGTGAAACTTGTGGGCTGTGGCGTTGATACAAGACTGGAGTCTCTCCTCGGCATCGTAGACACCCTTCTTTCTCCACTCATGACCGAACGCCCGTCTGATATAATCAATATCTCTAGTCGTCCTACGAGTGCTGGATGTCGAGAGCATAGGGTGTAGGATCATGACAGCGCCACCATGCACGAAGATACGGATCTGACAACCAAATACTTGGAGGATGCGTGACTGGAGGTCGTCGAGGAGTTTCAGGAGGATTGTACGGGAAAGTTGAAACTCGTTGTGTACTTGTGGAGAAGGGAGGGACATGTGTATATGTGCTTTCAGTGGGAGGAATGCTTTACTGCCCGTGGTAACGTGGGGTACCTACGAGGAGGCAGTAGTACCTTTTATTATGAGGACTCCGTTTCATTTCGAACTTGGTGAAGCCTTATAAATCCGACTGCTTCCGCTGGTACCGGTACATAAACGAATACCACAAACAACAATCGTTTGGGAATTCGACGGCTCGTGGATCATTCATTCCTGGTCTCAATCCACCTTTTTTCTTTTGGTGGGGGCGGTACTCTCACTCTGCCACTACCTACCAGCCTACTAGGAACATTGCTTTGGCACCCACAACGTGCAGTGACACTAACAATCCCCTGCACACAATAACGTCTCTCATAGGGTTCGGTCAGGACAGGAACAAAAGTTGCAGAAAGCGGCGCAAAGTTTGCTCAGTTTGTGGTTTAGTCTTCCAGCAGAACGGGGAAGCAATCTATTTCAAGCACTGGCAGGTCAGGTTCACCAACGCATCAGTCCTTGTCAGGCATTTATCTGTGCAATTTCCATGCGTAGCCTTTCACAGGAACTTACTACCAAGACACCTCAATATCACCGTTGGTGGCATGTCAGAAGAAGTTACCCACAATCAGACAGCCCAAACCTCCGCCAGTCATGATGTCACCGCCCATCCAGTCCAAGATTCGAATGATCTTTCCATCCGAGCTATCGACGCACACTCCGTGCACCGCATTACGTCTGGCCAAGTCGTCATTGACCTCCAAACGGCCGTCAAAGAACTTGTCGAAAACAGTCTTGACGCTGGAGCGACCAATATAGGTATGTTCTGTCTGCGTGGGTGATGGGGTTTTAATCCTTCGGAGGTCTTCGCTTCTATCAATTCGTCAATCAATCCATGTTCGCTTTTGTTCCCCGAACGTGCTAACGCTTTAAAGAGGTCCGTTTTCAGAATCATGGGGTCAAAGCGATCGAGGTCGTCGACAATGGAAGCGGTATCGCCCCGAAAGATTACGATAGTATAGGTAAGTCGTTTCTTCTGCTCTTTCTCTCTTCGCAGACTAAAGCAGGATGAACCCACATTTCCTTGTCATTCTCCTTGTACCCCACACTTGGCACAAAAAAGCCCTCAAACATTACACATCAAAGCTCTCATCATTCGAAGATCTTTCTCGGATCCTTACATTTGGGTTCCGCGGCGAAGCGCTCTCATCTCTTTGTGCGCTTAGTGATGGGTTCAGCGTCTCGACGGCGATGTCCTCCGAAGCCCCTATGGGTACTGTCATCGAAATGGATAAGAATGGAAAAGTGACGCGCAAGAGTAAGGTTGCTAGACAGGTGTGTACCCATCGTATTTTCTGTGTTACAGCATGTGTTTTCGAGTTATGAATACACAGCGCTTTATATTCTGGCGCCTGGTGTTCTAGAGCAGTGCTGATGTTTCTTATTTCTAATTAATCACCCTAGAGAGGAACAACAGTTACAGTCACTAACCTTTTCAAGCCTCTCCCTGTGCGCCGCAAAGAATTTGAGCGAAACACGAAACGCGAGTTTCAGAAAGCTTTGAATCTTTTGCATGCATATGCTCTTGTACCGTGTGCGAGGGAGAACAAGGGAGTGAGGTTGACAGTTAGTAACCAGACTGAAGGAGGGTGGGTGATGGCTTTTACGAGTAGTTTAGAAATACGGAATACCTGAGCTTAACCTCACTTTTCCAACACAGCCGCAAAATCATCCAGTTCAAATCAGACGGAACACCCTCCATCCGCGCCTCCGTCCTTGCGTTATGGGGTTCCAAAGCTCTTGAAAACATTGTAGACCTCGATCTTTCTTTCGACGTCGAGACAGAAAAGTCAGTTCTGAGACGTCAGGGACCTGCTTCCGATCAGGTGAACGACATGTACGTAGTATTTCTGATGTACCATGGCTAGTGTGCTACTAAGGTTGGATGCTAGCTTGAATGTGACCCCTGTAAAAGTCCAGGGACTTATATCTAAGTTTGTCGTGGGAGCGGGACGGACGAGTGTTGATAGGCAGTATTTCTTTGTCAATGGAAGGCCGTATAACCCTGGGAAGGTGAGCAAGTTTTCATGGTTCTCAATCCCTGGCCCCGCTCCAAAATGCCGAAGAACTTTGTTAATCAATCTCTGCGACGCCTGTAGGTCCAGAAGGCGATCAACGAGGTGTATAGGACGTTCAATGCGAACCAGTCTCCGTTTGTGATTGCTGATTTCATTCTGCCTACACGTGAGTTTCTCTTCCTCTCTACCTTCTGATGTGTTGAAAGATTTGCATCACCTCATGGGACAATGAACCCTTTGCTGGTCTATGACGTTTGCACATCCCTTTACCTACCACCACCCACTCTTCCGCGCCCTCACTCACTGAAACGTGTACCTACAGATGCGTGCGATATTAATGTAAGCCCAGACAAACGTACCATATTCCTTCACAGCGAGCACAGCCTCGTGCAAGCTCTCAAAGTGCGTTTAGCCACCCTCCTCTCCCCACACTGCTCCGTTCGTCCGCTGAGCCAGGAGCTGATGCCATACTTCCCGCAGATCGCACTAGAAGACACCTTCTCATCTTCTAGGTCTACATATGATGTGAGGTCTCAGCCTTCGCTTACGCAGGCGCTGGAAGGGGCACGGCCACAGCAGCAAATGCAGGCGCTAGCCCACACACACACACAGATGCTAGCCGTGGGAAGGTCACAGCATTTACAGCCTGGCCCTCCATCTAAACCAGCACTCACACGACTGTCAAATGACACACAGCAATCCGACCAACCACGGGGTTCAACTCCGTCTGGGAATGACGGCATTGGAATTGAGGGTGAGGATGGGGGCAGAAACGAGGAGATAACTATGGGCGTTCCGCAGCTCCTGCTCGATCCCGAGACGGAATCAGAACCTGAGCCAACGCTGATCGCTCAGCCTTACCCGAAGCACACGGAGAAGGCTGGGAAGGAGAGAGGCAGGGGGATGATTGACCGTCCAAGGGGCCGTGCACCGTCGGAGCCCCTGTTTTTTCCCGAGTCTGATGAAGAAGGGACTGGGGCTGAGGACGAGGGCGCGGGAAAGCCAGTGGATAAGGGAAAGGGTAGAACAATGGAAGTTGACCAGTCCTCTGCGAAGAGCAGAAACGATCACTCGCGGAACTCACGACCCCCTTCATCCATATGCAACTCTACAGCTGCCACCTTCACCAATGCCACGTCCATATCCCGTTCATCAACCAGTACCTCTAACAAACCTCACTCCGTCCAGACGGTTCTAAACACCCGTGGTGCAGCGTGGAACCTCCGAAAGGACGCTGATGAAGGTGGAGAGGCGGAGGCAGGGAGGGAACGGAAGAGAGCAAGGGTTTCTGGCGATCGAGTGGAGAAGACGAGCTTCAAGTCCAGGTTGAGTCATTTTGTTAGTAGTGGGAGTAAGAGGTTGGGTGGGCGGGATGAGGAGGCGAAAGGTGAAGACGAAGGCGATGGGAAAGGTGAGGGTGCGAGGCGCCAGAGAGGGGACGAGATGGAGGTAGACAGCGAAGAGGAGGTTGATGAACTCGATGGGGATGAAAATGGGCACCAGGGGCCCTCACGATCTTCCTTTGGAAAAGTCACAAAATCCAAGACTGGGAAGAGATCAAGGTCAGGAAGCCTCTCGTCCCAAGATACGATGGTCGTGCCTTCCGATGACGAGGGCGCAATAGATGTCGATGAACCGCCATCCACCATCGTGAAATCTTCACGCATCGCTACCTCGCGCAGTCGAGTGTCGACTTCGTCGACCGCACAAGTGCCACTCGCAGACGTCGTAGACCTCACGGAAAATGACTGGGACATGTCCTCGACACTCGTCGGGAGCTACGTCCCTCCCCCGGGAAAGACGACTACATCGTCATCGAGTTCAAGTTCCAAACCCACGCCTGCAGATTCAAAAGCAGAATTTGTAACTCTCCACGTCGACCTCGTCCGCATCGGATCACACTACTTGGATCTCTACACCCACCTCCCCTCATCATCCCATCCTACCTCAGTACCCACACCAGGCGCAACCCTCCGTTCTGCCGTCTCCTCTGCCAACCTTGAAACCGCTGCAGCAGACAACGTCGCCTCGGCCGCTCTCTCGCGGATCATTTCGAAGGCTGATTTTGAGCATATGCAGGTATTGGGGCAGTTCAATTTGGGATTTATCATTGTGAGAAAGCGGAGCAGTGTGTCGGACGGAAGAGAGGATGATATGGATGATCTGTTCATAGTGGATCAACATGCGGCGGATGAAAAGTGGAACTTTGAGACGTTGCAGGAAAGGACCGTTATCGAGTCACAAAAACTCTTCAGGTCTGATTTCCTGTTTTAATGCCGAGTATGGTCATGGGCTGATGCCTGCGACGCGCGATGGTGCAGACCGCGACAATTGCAACTCACAGCAGCCGACGAGCTTCTCGCCATTGACAACATGGATATCTTAAAGCGGAATGGGTTTGAGGTATCTCGGGTAGATGAGCCCGAGCGGCTTGGGACAGATTGCGAGGAGGATACCGCGCGGCCGCGGTTACAACTCGTCGCGCAGCCTATGTCCAAGGACACTTTGTTCGATATGAAGGGTGTGCTTTTATATGTTCTCCTATTCGCATCCCTGATGGCTTACCTTCGTCATCGACAGACCTGGAGGAGCTCATTCACCTGATGCAAGATCGTCCGACGGGGACGATGGTTCGTTGTTCGAAGGCACGAGCCATGTTTGCCATGCGTGCGTGCCGGCGAAGCGTCATGATCGGGAAAGCGCTCGACAAATCCCATATGACGGCGGTACGTCACGTTCCCCTCTCAGGTCCTCTATGAATTGCGCTGAGCCAAACGCACAAAAAGATCGTCCGTCATATGGGAATGATGGACCAACCCTGGAATTGTCCGCATGGTCGGCCGACGATGCGGCATCTATCGGACTTGATGTGTTTTGGACGGTATGACCCGCCGAAGCGCACGATTGACTGGGAGGTATTTGGGAGGGATGAAGAGCAGATGAAGGAGTAACATCCTGATGTTCCGAGACCTCTTGGCTAACCGTCTGTGAGTGACAGGTCCGCTAGTTGATGCCGCAGTACTGACAGGTAGTTTGGTCACAAGCAGGTGCCTCCGACCTCGTGCCTCCAGTTGTTATCTAGCAATTTCCACGATCTGTATATATAGTACTAGATGCAAAATCTAATGTCTACTACCTAGGTGCTCACAGTAACTAGATCCCCACATTTTCACCCCGTTTCTGACTGTTTCGGGGCACTTTGAGTGAGCTCAGGAGTCAGGAGCCGTAGACTTCTTACACCAACAATTGTGAAGCACGATGTCGATTCATGCAGTGAAACACGAGCAGAGCAATCTCGCGTGGGACAACAAGTGCGTCCTGCTCACTCTCCGGATCTCACCTGCTCATCTCTTTCCTTTCACTTCCGTCGCACCAGTATCACACCTATCTTGACCGTACCGTCCGGTTCCACCGTCAGCTTTTCTTGCCTCGACGCTTCTAACGGTCAACTCAACCCCTTTTCCACCGCTGTCTCCATCTCTACTCTCAAACTCGAGCTCTGCGACCAGGTCAACGGCCCCGTCTACGTCGAAGGCGCCCAACCAGGTGACACGCTCCAGATCGACGGCTTCAAGTGCAAGCTGCAGAGTGGGGCTGGACAGCGCTCATTCCCGGCTTCGGACTCCTGGCAGACGAGTTCCCTGAACCGGCGCTCAAGATCTGGGATCTTTCCGAGGGTGAATCACACGCATACGCTTATTTGAACAGGGAGAAAGGGATACGCGTCCCGCTGCGCCCGTTTGCTGGTGAGATGGGTGTGGCGCGTGGTGTGCCTGGTGCGTGGTCGACGATACCGCCGTATGTGACTGGTGGGAATTTGGATACGAAACATTTGGTGGAGGGATCGACGTTGTATTTACCGGTGGAGGTTGAGGGCGCGCTATTTTCTATCGGGGTGGGTCGGTGTTCTTTGGCACGGGGAGGAGGTGCTGACTTGTGGTTGATGTTTGTGCTAGGATGGACATGCGGCACAAGGCGATGGGGGTGAGCGAACTCTTCCCAGGTTTGAGTGTGGGTTGTGCTCACAGCCCTGCATTGTGACTCAGAGGTGTGTGGTACGTCCTTTGTCACATGAGCGCTCCGTTTTCTCTGAGGGACTGAGTAGGAACGGCCATCGAGACGCCCATGGAGGTCACCGTGCGGCTCACAGTACGCAAGGATAGGCCGTACACCAAGACACCATACTCTCGTCTCTATGAAGAAGTCGATTCTCAATACAAATATAGACATTAGAGAAGCGACTCGGTCGGCTGTGCGCAACATGATCTCATACCTAGTAGCAGAACACGGACTGGAACGAGTGGAGGCATACATGCTCTGCAGCGTCGCGGGTGATCTAAAGATGCACGAGGTGGTAAGTGATGGCTGTCGGCCAGCAGACTCGGCAATTGATCGCTGATGAGATATTCTTTAGGTGGATATGCCGAACTACGTGGTGCGTGTTTTCTTCTGAAGCAAACTAGACAGAAAAGATACGCTAATCAAACTAATTGGGGTTGAAAGATTGGCATGATGATGCCTAAATCTGTGCTTGGAAAAATGGCGGGTTCTCGGGACTAGCGGTTCGGTTGAAGGAGAGTAACATAGACAAGTACTAGGTTGCACATTCAACTTGAAGGACTGTGAGCAGCTAACTTCAAGTTCTCTTGGTGTGCATAGTAGCCTTGAGTTTGATGACCATGCTTGAAGGAGCTCAGTGGAGGCTTTGGTCGATCACCTCGTGGCAGTGGGGTCACTACAGCGAACTTGATTAAACTCCTAGTAGCGGTTTCCGTTGGAGTAGCTGGGCCCACCATGCTCCAGCACTCGCCTACTACTAGTAATATTCAGGCCATCATACGTGGCTGGTTCCGCACTGGTGCCAAGTGCTTCAGCCAAGCACCAATATTTCAAAAAAACTTCACTGGAGAGAACACTGTGTGCTGACTTGCACCGCTTCGCCAGCAGTGTTCAACAACTGCACCGTGTCCTGAGTCGCTTTAACAATATTAATCATCTTCGACGTGGCGCAGTAGACCTGATGAAACGTGGGTGTAGTATTTCGAATCCTGCCAGTGGCATTAGGGGCTGCCATCAGATTCATCATCACGCCCTGTAACGGTGCTTGAGCATCGCCGGGTAGCGTCTGGGTATCACCAGATTCCTCAAGAACACGCTTCCTTCCAGTTCAAAACGTTTTTTTCATTATGGAACAAGCCTCTCTTCCAGTCCCTGCGTCCGATCGCCGCAGCGCTCCTGTCCAACCATCGGGACTTTTGAAAGGTCGCAAAAGGTTCGTAGCAGATCTTGCGGAGCTGAAGGCCCATCCGGAGTTGATCTCCCATACCACGAAGTGGTCATTCAAGAGTGCGTCGCATTATCGTTCGACATGTCGTTTCTCCGGTTGACTAGAACAAAAAATGTGCAGATGTGAGATCTGGGGACGAAGAAGGGTCTGTGGAGATTGTTTTGATCAATATTATCGAAGAGAAGACACAGATTGTCAGTTTGTTGGTGTCTGGTAAGTCTTACTATTACCTCCATTGATCATCAGTCTGACGATCCTCACAGACACGTCTGAATACCCCAACAGTCACACATATTTTGGGTATTCTCAAGATGCAGCAGTTTTGGAGCCTGATGCTGATGTTGCTAAAGTCATCGACAGACTACCGGATAAAGCAGGACGTGCGTTGCGCGATGTTGCTGAATTTTTCGTGATAGAACTGTCTCGCGGCGATTGTGATGTAGACGAAGACGGCGGTGACGATGACAGTGACAGTGACGACGAACAAGTTGACCACACAATTTCTGACGAGGATCTCAGCGAGTCGTTGTATCAGGAGTCTTCTTCGAAGTCACGACTGAGTCTTAGCCACATCAGGAATATGACAAAATCCTTATTTGACCTTAATTGTACTTTCCAAGCTTTCCTAACTCCAAAAAAGCATTTAAGTGTAGTAAGTTGATGCAATAAGATTTTCGGTGCTTTTCGTGCAAGTAAAAAAAGTACATAAGACCCACAAGGTTGCAAAGTGTGTTCCAAGCACAATAAGGAGATAATGTACAAGTATAACATTTTGCTAGAAATAGAGAAAATATGAGGGCACTATTGACGGTACCCACGACAAATATATTAAGTAGAACATTGAGACAAATGCCTAGCTTGCAATCTCGAACGCATGGTGATCGGCATATTTATTGACATAGAATGCTCGGAATGCATCATAGGAATGATGGGGCTTGATGTCACGGGATATAGCATTGGCACCATAAATGGGGATGAGATGGGCAGCATGATAGATGGCGTCGATGTGAATGATTGTGAAGTTTGGGGTATGGTTGGGAAGGTAACTGGGATGCACCATCCACATTCCCGTGTCCTTGTCGGGGGAGTCACTGATCTTGTCAAACCACCGAATAACTGCACACTTGTATGTCCCTTCCTGGTATGTGAACAAAAAGAATGAGAGGACACGTGCAATGTCAAGAGCACACATCCCAAGGGCCTCTGGATCTGTTGTGACAAAGACACAGTCCTTTCGAGGACCCTCATTCCTCCACAGCGGTGTGGAGCGAATGAATTTGGTGTGCATCCCACCGATACCACTGAGGTCACTTGGCGCATAGAACCTTGAAGATGCCAAGTTGAATGTGGAGATGCATCCATCATAGTGAGGGCAAGCCACGAGGGGAACTTCAGAATGGTCGCTGGGGTGATTTGGGTTAATTTGGTCAAAAAGGAAACAACGCAAAAGATCAGATAAATTTGGTATACAAAGCTCTTCAGCGAGTATGGATATGGTGTGTGGGTGTTGACGCTCTGCAACTCCATATTAGATAGAGAGACAATGCAAAGAGAGGAACTTACGAGCGGTGCGTGTGAGTTTCACATACACAGACAAGTCAGTGGGGCTGTTGTCTGCGACGGACATGTCATTATCAGCTTGCATGCTTGCAGTGCACTGAATGTCATTATTCGTGGGGTCGGCACCATCATTGTTGTCACCCAAAGAAGGTAATGCTTGTGCTAGGTAAACATGAATGCGTGACTGTCCAAGGGCAAATGAAATAGTACATACCTAGTGAGCTTATCGCAGCTGAGAGACATGTCTCATTCATCATCCCCTGGCTCATGAAGTTGACGCAAGACACGGCAAGTTTGTCAAGCCACTGGTTCGTCAGCAGCATCTGACCAAGTGCCCGATACTTGCTTGATCAACGCCATGGTTCTTTGATGGCCTTGATATGCTTGCACTCAGTGATGGATGAACATAGACCATTTGGTGTGCTGAAGAGATGTATGAGTGAGGGGTAATGTTAATGTTTTGCTGAATGTTGGCGTGGGAGGGAAAAGGTTGTTATGATGGGGTCATTGTCGGTCCTGAATGCCTCCCGATAGGTGTGGAATTGGCTCAACGCATCTTCTATTTCTTTCAGGGTCTTCTCAGTGATGACATGTCAATGGACCAGATAACAAAACTCAAGAAATGCACGGAATGTGCAAATGATGCCCATTGGTACATAGCCCTCGATAGTAGCAATGTAGACCTAAAACTCGGATGAGATGGTTAGATTATTAAGTAGTTGTATGTACGTACCTTCATCAATGCCTTTGAGTCATCACCGGTCCATTGCTTGAAACATTGTAGTCCCGTAAATGGAGCTACAGCAGCAATTCTATGATTTCGTCAATTTAACATATCACTCAAAAGTAGCATGCCAACTTACCTGCAATCAATGTCATCTAAAATATGGTCTGCTTCCCTCTTTGAGTGATTGGCACGTATGTAAGCAGTCACCCAGTCCACCAAATGATCCTTGAAACACCCCTTGATGAGCTGGTGAAGGATGTCAGGGGCAATCAATTGGTGAATATCGGTGCGGGGGAAATCATTTGTAAATGGCTGGAAAGCCAGCGTTAGACAACAGGAAGGCATGGAGAGAGGGTAGAACTCACCACTAGGTCACCAACTATGCCATATTCCTCCCAGAGAATTGTGAGGGTGCTCTCTTCAAAGAGCGCTTCATTGAATGCACGAGTGCAATCAAGTGCGTCTTCGTCTAAGTTGTTCCTTGATGCCTGACATCTGATGTGAACAGTGAATATTGAACAGTGAATATCAATAGAAGCATCCAGATCAATGTACCTTGCACACCATCCACGCACGATGCATGCGAGGAGGGCCTGTTCCTTGTAGTCTGCGATGTATGGACCTAGGCCATATATGACATGTCGGAAGTGGCCATCACCAAACTTGACAACTTTGGGCGTTGTCATTGCAGGCTTGAGGGGTTGGAGAATTGCTGATAGCGAACTATGGAACAGCTGTCGGCGGAACTTGTGGAAGGCAGCGTCTGAAGCATGTTCCTTTGTTGCTAAGATGGTTGATGAGTTCCGCAAGAAAGGCTGATCAAAAATGAAGTACTTACTCTTAGGTATCACGAGAAAGCCAATGAGGACAAGTGCATCTCGATGAGCACGCCTAACATTGTTCCGTACATTTCCAATGGACAGGTAGAGTGGGTAGTATTTGTTGTTACCTGTCGCTACCGACACGGTTGTCTTGTCGCTACCCAATATGATGGGCACAAATGTACTGCCGTGTGTGCGCTCATCCTCTGATATGACATCCTGTACCCATGAGTTCTACGTAGTCAGAATGGAGAAAAATATACGTACTGCCTGCTGCCAAGCCCATTCACCAGACATGAAATCCTTGTAATGTCTAATTTGATCTTCGGTCAAATACTCCTCGAATGGACTGAGGTCCATCTCGTTCATGAAGCTCGGGTTGCCAAGCACTCACTTTGTGAAAAACCTGCCGTGGATCCCTGAACCAGACAAGGTACTTTTCTAGCATCCATGGAGGTGGATTGACAGTAGGAATCTTGCCAGTATAGCTAGCAGAGAAACTTTGCCATTTGACATCACCGATTGCGGTTGCATCAATGGTCTTGTACATGTGATGGTGATCAGCGAACGGTGGTTTTGCCTTGTAAGGGTATAATGTGCTTGCCCAGAGGTCCAGGAGGACATCTATCTTCGGGGCAGACATCTGGCACCGTGCAAATAGAAATTTGGCCGTTTCGAACTGAAGCTGATCTTGATATGGTGACCAATCATCTGGGTTGGTGACGTTGACCAGTGGAGGAGTTCTGGGGGTGAGAAACTCTCCACGTTTATTGCAAGGCCAAGCTGTAAGCACAGGATAAATCAATAAATAAGATCTTCCCAAACAGAGAAATGTGACTCGCCAGTTAGTTTAGGGTGATAAGAATGGCATAACTTGTCACCTGGCCCAAAGAAACGGACATTTGGATTGGCAGGAGGCTCTTGAGGGCCGTGATTGTCAGACGGGGTAGGGGAATGATAGTTGGGTGGATCAAACTCTTCTCTATCCCAGCCATTTAGGCTGGCCTGACCTTCACCATGAGGAGGATCACCATCAGCTGCATTACCATTGTTGGTGGCTGGGTTGGTGTTCACTGGCGGCAGGCTTTGTGTGCATGATGATGGCTTCGGTGAATCCTGCAAGGGAGGATGCTGCTGCGTTGGTGGTGGTGAAAGGATGGGATGGGTAGCATTAATATGCCTTGTGCAACCACCAAGCGTCTTGAAGTAGCGTCTGCAGCCCAGCCGTTGACATGGATATAGGAGGGTGCTGTGTGAGCAGACAGGCAGTTGCACACGGCTTTGTAATGGAGCAGACATTGAAGAAGTTGAGGAGTTGGAAATGAAGCTAGAGTAATTTAAAGTTAGCCAATGTTTCACCTCAGGGTGAGCTCAGGACTTACAAATTCTACTTGCAACTCAGAAAAATCTTTCTCACTCCATCGCACCATTTTTCAACCTTCAACTCTCAAGCTTGTCGTTTCCCCCCTCTGCTGCCATGGATGCTTCTTTTGAGAAGTCTGAGTCCATCCAAAAAAAGACGTACCAAGGCAGAGAAAGCAGCAGACGACAAGCGTCTCAAGGACGCTAAAGCAGCACAGGAGCAGGCCACACAGAAAGGTATTGAGCGCCTGGCCATGATGGAGATGGAGGCGGAGGAGAAGGCCAATGAGGTGAAGGAAAGCAAGCCACAGCCTGCACGTCCGCGTCCCCCCCCTCATCCTCGTCCTTGTGCTGTGAAGAAAGCAGAAATCCCTGGAGATGGGAGTCTGGGACAAGCTGTTGTGGTGAGTTTCTCGGTGTCTTCTGCCTCGTTGATGCAGCATGGTGGCTGACTCACCATATCTGGACAGAAGCCCGCAGTTCCATCATCAGAAGTTGATCCAGACATTGTCATAACTGCCAAGAGGATTAGGAGGCCGTCACAGTCCCTGAAAGATGCCATCAATGATTACAAAACTCACCATGCAGCTGGGGCCAAGAAGGCGAATGGTGAGTACTTGAGTGCTCGAGCAGTAGGCTAAATGACAGCAATGTATACTGACACATGATGGTAATACAGTTGTCATGCCAAACATGAAGGAGTAAGCATCTCTCTTTGTACTTCCAAACATGTTTTTACTCACCGAATCCACCCTATTTTTTCTCAACCTCACTCTCAATCGTAGGAACCACAAGAAGTTCGTGCTTGGCGGTCAAGTCAAGTCCTGGGCTGACAATGTGGCTGCTGAAGCAAACAAGTTAGGTGGTACTAGCACCAAACAACCGAGTACCACAGACGCTCCGCCCCCCTCCACTACAGTATCGAAATCATCTATCTTAACATCACTGACTGGTAGCAGCCACAGTGGTAATGTTGAAATCTTTGCCGATGCAGTTGACAACGATGCTGAGAAATGGTCAATGGTCAATTGAGGCAAGGTTGCAGGCACAACCCAAACAGTCGCAGTGAGTTCACAACACTTTCTTGGACATTTACTAACCTAGCCTACTACTTTAACTTAGATTGTTCCCATTGTGGAAAGTGACCACGAGCTAGATGCACCGCTCTCCCAGCTGCGTGTGGCTTCGAGGTCTGTCAAGCGCAAGGTTGATGACGTTGAAGTTGTCTCCGACAGCGAGCCAGATGAGAGTGCAAGTGATGACGGTGCCATGGAGATTGAGGCACTAGTTTCCAGGGATGTCAATCATGCCACAGAGAAGAGGCACCGTACCACAACATCTGTGAGTCATGGCACCAATTCTTTTGAATTGTTTCTCACTCATCTAGACATCAGTTGGTATCAAGATCAATGCTTCCACCTTGCCGCCACAGAAGAAAGTCAAATGTTAAGAACCCGCAACACTCACACCCTCTGTCCCCTCGAACGTTCCTGCCAGCACTTCCAACACTTCCATGCCAGCAGGAGACCATAACACCGAAACTTATATCATTGATGTCTTCAAGAAGCGTGCTGACTACAGCAACAAAGACCTTCCAGTGCCTTCTGACCAGCGGTGGTCCCGCTCCTTCATCTCTACAGCAACCCTTTGGTGCAGCGTTCAACCGAACATGTGGTCTGTTCCAGAAGACAAGCTTGCATCGGCCTTGGATGCCATTTTCAAAGTTGTATACCCTGGCATCAAGTATAAAGTCACTACTTCTGGTTCCATTTTTTCAGTTGTAAGTACTACTTTGTATTTGACTGCACAAACTGACCAGGGCAGACACTTCAACAGCTCAGCGAGTGGTGGAGTGGTTTCGGCTCCACCACCCTCGCCATGTTGATAGATTTCTTCTCCAAGCTTGATGATGATGTCAACATCCATGGTGTAGCCGAAGATTTGATGACTAGTTATGCATTCCTGCAGGAAGACCCAGATTTTCCTCAGGAGGAGGGGATGTTCCGTTCCACCTTCCTCCTCGAACTCATTGGGTCAACTCACCTCAGCAATATCACAGGATTTGTGGAAGTGCCCAGATGGGATGTGCAGGGAATGGCCAGGGAGAAAAATGGTGAGGGCATCATTGCCATGGCATCAGCTGCAGTAAGCTCTATTTCATTTTATTTCACCATTATGGACGCTACTGATAATTAACTAGTTGGAGCGTGCCGTGAAGTTTATTGCCCAGGGTACCATTGATGTTGAACAGGTCCTCGCAGATATGGCCAACGGTCCTGACAGCAAAATGAAGATCAAGCTCCCGAAGGTGCTCAACAAGCTAACCGGGCATGAATCTTCAGCCCCCTTCCAGTTTTTGGCTACAAATTGGAATGGTGATACCGCAGCATACCGAGAAGCCATCCAGAAGAGGGGACAAGCCTTTGCCTGCTCTGTCTTCACAGCTGCACAAGCCCATAAGGGGACCAAGAGTGGTACTGGCAGTGATGCTGACGCGAGCGAGTCTGGCATTGTCAACCCGTGTGCCCTTCTTTGTAAGATTTTTATTTTTTATTCCAATTTTGTGCAATTTTCATTGTGCTAACTACATTTTGTAGGATTGTTGTACTTCTGCATCATGTCCGAGCCACTACATCCTCTTGCATTCGCCCCCCCCCTTCCTGCATTATCCTGTCTCTTTTTCGTGCTGTCGACTCTGCTTTTTCGCATCATTATATGCCAATTTTCCATGGTTCACTTAATCTCCTTGTATCTACTGGCATGGTAGCAATATAATGTGTCGCCCTTTTCACCCTTTTTCTTACTGTTCCAAAGGACGAAAAAAGTGAAAATTAAGGTGAATAAAATAATGACATAGCTTATTCCATGCTTAGTTTACTTTGTCAACATTGAACTTAATTTGTACTTAATCATGCAAAAAAGTATGATTAAGCACAAATAAGGATTTTGTCATATTCCTGATGCAGCTTAAAAGGTACTACCAAAGCCCCTGAAATTTGGCCTTCCAGAATTGATCCAATCCCCCAGGGACTTTGTTGAGGTCCAAGCTGCTGGTTACAACCCAGGAATTCTATGGCCCAAAAGCAATGATATCCTCCTTTCAATATCAATCCCTATCATAGATCTCACCAAACACATTCCTCCTCATGCGTTGCTGATTTGGGATCATCATTTTCTTGAGCCAGGACAGCATCTCACCCTTCTGATATCCGGATTCCAGGGGTTTTATCCCGCTTTGCAACAAGATGGCACACTTTTCCCAGAGCCAGTCTGCGCAGGGGCAAGTCTCAAATTCAAGGTTGGTTTCACTCAGAAGCATAAGCCTTCGATGGATAGCGCCACAACAGCATTTCGTCTATTTAGCTTCAAGGAGGTTGAGGAGGAAGGTGCTGGTTTCTCTGGCCCAGAGATGATTGATCTCATTGGTGACTCAGACAATGGTGAGTGGATGTCAAGTCCAGGTTCAATCCCAGAATTCCCAGATAGTCCGGAGTGCACAGAAGGGCAGAGTTGGGCGGGAATCCCTGAGGGGGGTCGGAGTTGTAAGGAACTTTGGCTTCAGCTTATGTGCTGCACCCCTGTACAAGTTCTGTTCCTTGATTTTGGAGCGGAGGGTCGGAGATCCTAAGGTCAACTTAAGGACTAAGGAGGTTCAGAGTGAAGCGGATCAGGAAAGAACAGAATTTAGTTGATATTCGAACCGAGGAAACATCAGAGAGTACAAGCAGGTTTATATACTGAAGAGTCCAGAAGATATAAAGATGTTAAGTATGTCGGACGAATTGGAGTTTCAGGTTTCTGGAAGAAAGTAAGGAATAAGTCAGAATAAGTCAGAATGGGAGAATAATGACTCAAGGCAATGGCGCAATAATTGTGAGGCAAGGGGAAAGGGAATTATTGATAGGAACTGTAAATGTCAAGAAGTGTCAAAGGAAAGTGACATATGTCAAGAGATAGCCGAGATAGGAATACGAAAGTCCGGGACGGGAATGTGGAAAGTCCAGGACGGGAAGTACAGGGTTCGGAATGTCCGATGAAAGAGAAATCTTCTTAGGTAAAGTCTGAGGCTCAGGATTCGGGATTTGATCATAGGGGTTCGGAATTGGGCCGGATGGGTTAGGGAAGTTTTGGGATGTGACAGTGGATCATAAGTTCGGACAAGGAGTCTGAAGGTGTAGTACTTTCAGTATTCAACACTAAGTACCTGACGGTTCTGGCCTTCCGGCCTTGGAACCATGTCAACATAAGTTCAAATGCTTGCAGCTGGAACCACCTTGGAACCACTATGTTCCGAGACTGCTTCTGAAATTCTCGCACTCCTTCCGGAAGTGGAAGCACCAGAACTGTGACCACACAACCCTTGTGTTCACTTAGCCTTTTTAACTTTCCATTTACTGCATCTATTACTACACTTTATATTCTTCCCTTAGGTTCATTCCAGGTAACATAATATGAGTATACCTCCGCCCATAGTATATATATTTCTCTTCAGTAGTTTCCATCCATCTAGACAGTGGCTGATGTGAGTTCATATCTACTTAGTTTTTATTCCTAGCTAATGTACTGTAGCTTTGGGCAACTCCTGCCCTCTTCTATATTCTGTCAAGTACATTTAAGGAGGATGAGTCTGAGCAGCTCACTGGAGTCCTTACTTGATGAACAATTGCTGCAGTTGATGCAATTTTCGACGCAAGTTTAACCTCGGTTGGGCCGGGGCTGAAGAGCTCTTGTGGCAGGAAGAAACTTTGCAAGAAGATGCCGATAAGATTGTATGACAAAACAGAAAGGTGCGAAAGGTGGTTGTAGGCTTGTTCATGATTCCTCATGCATATTCAGACATTGGAAAAGGCAGACGAAGATAAAAATAAATTGTTTGCTTCCTACAAGCTACCCAATGATCCCATCAATCCCAGTGGTACCGAGATGAACATCATGAGGATTTTGTTCACATTCCTGCTCCGTCGGCTAGTGGTACAGCTCATACATATTCTATGCCCCATTTCTCTGTCTCATGGCTTCTGTCACATCCCGAAACTTCCCTAACCCATCCGGCCCAATTCTGAACCCCTATGATCAAATCCCGAATCCCGGGCCTCGGACTTTACCTTAGACAATTTCTCTTTCATTGGACATTCTGAACCCCGTACTTCCCGTCCTGGACTTTCACATTCCCATCCCGGACTTTCCGCATTCCCGTCCCGGACTTTCGTATTCCTATCTCGGTTATCTCTTGACATATGTCACTTTCCTTTGACACTTCTTGACATCTACAGTTCCTATCGATAATTCCCTTTCCCCTTGCCTCGCAATTATTGTGCCATTGCCTTCAGTCATTATTCTCCCATTCTGACGCCATTCCGACTCATTCCTTATTTTCTTCCAGAAACCCGAAACTCCGAGTCGTCCAACATACTTTAACATCTTTATATCTTCCGGACTCTTCAGTATATAAACCTGCGTGTACTCTCTGATATTTCCTTAGTTCGAATATCAACTAAATCCCGTTCTTTCCTGATCCACTTCACTCTGAACCTCCTTAGTCCTTAAGTTGACCTTAGGATCTCCGACCCTCCGCTCCGAAATCAAGGAACAGATCCCATACAGGGGCACAGCACATAAGCTGAAGCCAAAGTTCCTTACAACTCCGACCCCCCTCAGGGATTCCTGCCAAACTCTGCCTTCTCCGCACTCTGGACTATCTGGGAATTCCAGGAACGAACCCGGACTTGACAGCTTCCCAGCTCTGTACCCGACACTGTGTGGTCTGTCACAAAAAACTGAAGAACGAATATGAAGCCTTGAAACCATATGTCTGCGATTCAGAGCTCTGCATATTCCAATACTATACATTAAACCTCGGTCTGTTGCTCGAGGTATGCAAACAACGGCCATGTGACAACGCATCAGTGCAGTGCTAATCCAAATGTTGACCCGCAGCACAAAATCATCACCAACGCAGTGGTCGGTGATCTGCTCATTTCTCTTGCATACGTCACAGCTGCCAAATGCATGCTTGGCGAGCCTTTCCTCTGCAGTACAGGCTTGCGCATCCCACCACCCATGCCTTCTTCTGTTCATGCCGACGATAACGGGTTATGCAAGTTTGATTCACTGGATGTGGTACACATCCATAATCCTCCTTGGCACCTGTTTGTTTGAGTCATTGACTTCAACAGATGAGATCTGTAATTGTAATTGTTCAACTTCTGAATTCTTTACCTCCCATAAATGCAATCAGCCACTTCATGCATACTGCATCCGGCTCATTCCTGACTGTAGATCAAGGATATGAAGGCCTATCTGCAATGGCACTTGTCCAATGGAAATATGAAGGTGTAGCTCAAGGACATGGACCCTGAAGTGTTGCCTGCTGTGTGGTCCATCTTGAGGTGGTATGTACCTGGCTATCTTTTCTCTTCATTTTGCAAGGGCTCCTTATGGGAAAGAACAAGTGTATCGCATCATGTACTGCACACATCCAAGAATTGACAGATCCAGAAGACTGCCTTAGAAACATTGGTAAGTCGCCTCCAGAGTAGCTGTGCGTACTCTGAGCTGACATATGCAGCTCTTCACCAGGAACCAGATTCCAGCAATTCTGCTTTATGGTTGGAGCCCCTGACAAGGGAGCCAAGTTCCAGAGCATGCTAGGGAAAGAGACCAAGGCATATCCCACTATCTTCGTCAGTATCACATGTGGGGTTAGGAATTGACTGATGAGGATCATTAGGGGTTCCATGGCTCTCCCCTCCAGAACTGGCACTCAGTAGGTCTTCTTCTTCTTGTATGTGGGTTCGCAACAATGATTGGTTACTTGGAGATTATCCGTCATGGATTGTGGTTTAAATCTGTCGCGAACGGACGAAGTCTAGGAAACAGTGTGCCACTGAAGAAATATTTCATACTTCTCTGTTACTTAAACATTCACAGGTGTTTATTTTAGCAAGGATGGTGACGTGTCAATGCGAGGATATGCTCGAACTAGCTCCGTTTTCTGGGAGAACAGCATGACCTGGCCTGTGGCATGCTGCACCCTCACGGAAATCATCAACCACCCTCAACAATTTGTTAGCCAAACACCCCACTATGTAGTGGATAAAACAGACTGGATCATGTGGTGAGAGCGGCGCCTCTAGCCTCTAACTAGGGTGCTTGCTCATGGTCGTACTGCCACCAGCCGCTACCTACTTGTTATATGTGCTGAAAAAACGAATGCTGATGTTGGGACGAGTTCGACCACAACCCCCCCAGTGGTATACAACCGCCAGGCACCCACATTGGTGCCCAAGCTGGGGAAGTATCTGGCACAAGACCCAAGGGGTCTGGTGATACTTGACAGGTTAGCTGTTGATGTGCCTCAGCCATCCTATCATCTCGACAAGCCCATAGCAGCTTGTGTTGAGGGACAAAAAGAAATTACTTTTGACGAAGAAGATCGTGCTGTCTTTGACATGATTGATGACGAACTACCTGTCTTGGAGATGAAGTCAATTTCAATTTCCGAGATGCAGATGGACGTGGACATGATTTTTGTTACTGCACCAGCCCAGCATCCTGCCCCTCTTGAGGAATGGAAGCCGAATGATCCATGGGTCAAGTGGAATGTTGAAGAGCTCCTTCCCCCTCCTACAGAATCTTTGACTTCGGGTATAATGGTATTGCATAGAGAACTTAAAGCCATGTTTTGAGAACAAAAGACTGCACAACAGAAAAACAATTTGGCAACATTGGGCTGGTACGTCCCCCCAAACTCAATGAAGAACACCTCTATCAGTGGGTCGTAGAGATACATTCCTTTGATCCTGAGTTCCCGATTGCAAAAGATATGAAGGAAAAGTGTGTGCCCATTCCATAGCCTCTAGAACTGACCTTCTGACATTGTGCAGAGGGGTGAACTTGGTTGTGTTTGAGATTTGGTTCCCACACACTCCACCATTCTTCCGTATCATTCGTCCCTGCTTTCAGACATTCATGCAGGTAAGAACCCGACTGGTTTTGAGATTAGATCTTGTGTCTCTGAACTAGATGGTGCAGGGAGGTGGTGGCCATATCACTGTCGGTGAGTTATGACCTCCGAACCTGAGTCCTTACCATTATATATCACTTTCTTGTAGGAGGTTCCATATGTATGGATCTGCTGACCGTAGATGGTATGTGACTAGACACCCGGTTCGAGAAGCGGTGTTGATTGTATCACCAGGTTGGCTGCCAAGCTATAGGTAAGTATGAGAGTGCTCATTGTCATGATTTTCATTCATCAACCTGTCCTCATCAGTATTTCGGCTATTCTTTTGCAAATTAAGCTTGCCATCTCCACTATGCATTCACACCCAGCTCAACTCCAGGAGGGAATGTGGGACAGGTAAGTCTATTCTGCATGAATGTACTTACGAGGGTTGACCAATTCCTTGGAATGGAGGGCGTATACCCCACAAGAAGCATTGCATGGATATGTCCAGGCGGCAGCTAGGCACAAGTGGAAAGTAGGTTGTGATCTCATGGGGTGAAACTGTGTTGATGGACTTGGTCCAGATTCCTGATGTAGGGGAGATGAAGAGGCTTGTCATGCAGCATTGACCTTACTTGTAGTATTAGCAGGCATGTATGTATGCTAGTTTCAGCTTCAAGTACTCAAGTACTTGGAAAGGCATGTAATGACAGTGCTTACATCACAAAAGTTGCAGAAAGCCAAGATTGCCTGATATACGAGTGAGGATAACACCACATGACAAATATCAATCGCGTCATATTAATGATGTCAAGATGCGAGGTAGCAATGTCAGAATGAACTCATCTCATTAACAAATAGATATACAGCTGTCATGTAGATAATATTCAGACAGTAGAAGATATACAAGTGTCTATTATGACATGATTCAACTCAACATCCTCTCACCCTCGTCATCATTGTTTATGTAGGGTGCTAATCAATCAGTATGTAAGTGAAACCCAGGAAGTACTAGTATTGTATTAGCCAGCAAAAATGGGCCCAGGTGAAACTTGATCCAGGTGACAGTTAGTGAATACGAAAACAAATAAATGATTCAGTGGAGGGAGACGAGTCCAATTTCCCACAATCAGGTAAAGTGATCAGATTAAGGACAGGGCGCACATATGTTCTTAAACCCTGACCACCACCATCAAGAACATGTCGGAAAATGCACCAAGAAGCACAGTCAGAAAACCAGAAGAAACACAATGTAAGTCAAATAATAATGTACTTCATTGCAAGTATGGGACTAACTTGTCTACAATAAAAGGAGAACCAAATGAAAGTGCAAGAACTCAAGAGATTCAAACAAAAGGTGAGTATATGTGCATGTTTTGCCACTAACTAATTGCACAGATTGATAACACTACCAAATCAATGTCAAGGGTAGTAGAAAGGGAGCTTCTGTGGTACGTGTATGGCATACATTCTTTGTGTTCACCTGCCTCATTTCAACACACAATCTAGGTCCCCGACATTTTACATGTTCAAGATGTTGCAACCCCATTCCGTAGCCCCCATTTCAGCCCACATGATTTGTTTTTCAAGTCAACCCAGTCGGTCTCATACATTCAGGTCTTTCCAACTTCAAATCTTTACATTCGGTTTTTTGGTACTTTATTCTTGTGACTCGTTTGAATACTGCTAGCGCATGTAAACTCAGTTCTTGCAATGATAATACAGGTAATTGATACATCTACCCAGGAGTGAATATCTGTATATATCTTCTGAAATCAGCACGCTGTCGTAGATGCAGCTCAACTATCTAAAAACAGCTTTGGTATCTGAAACAACACTCCTCCATCTGAATTTGAGCTTTCTCAGATGGCATGACATTGGCGGCATTGAGCATGACATACCCGATAGCGCTGATGCCCCCGACACGTGATGACATAACCATGTCTAGTAATATCTAGTTTCTGCAATTTTTGTGATGTAACCAGTCAAGGACAATGCCAGTTTTCACAAGGTGACTGGGGTCCTAGAGGTGTCTGAGTTCGAAATGTGCCATGTCATCTTGTTGTCTCGTCGTCGTAGTCGTCGTCGCATATCGTAGCAAGGGTACTTCTTCTTTGTCCTCTCATTTCACGCCCTTCCTTTCAAACAGGCCGCCCTCCGTCGCGGAGCCATTCTTTACTTTCAAGGGTTTTGGAACCCGCAATATACCTTCTAGATAACAAAAACATAACACATCTAACAGATATGAACAAGAGAGGATTTGCTCACGTCCGTGTTGGGCATGCTGGTGCTCGCCCCTCCCTTCACAAGCGCGATTGTGAGTGATATACTATCAACTTCAGATGTATGTTGTGATCTGTATTGACTTTCTCCTTAGCTTGCACTTCTGGTGGTTTTTACACCAACCCCACCACCGGGATGACCATTTCGAGCAGCGACGCATTCAATATGTCATGGGACACCTCCTGCATGCCAGACACACAAGCTGTGGATATCTATCTCATTGCTCCAGGTCTCCCCAACAGCCGCATTCATGAGTGGCAAAACGTCAACTTCGGCTTGGGCAGTTACCAGACTACCCTCGAGCCCAGGTGGTGGAATGACTCTTCTAGCGTGTCACTCCAACTTTCCATCGTGCCTTCCGGCACCCAACCTTTCCTTAGCAATTTCCCCGCTGCGCCTGTATTTACTGCGACATACACCGCCCCAACTTCCGGTTCGACACCAGCTACCGCTGACTTGACCGCCCCAAATACTGCTACATATGTCAACAACTTCCCTACCAACACTTCTCTTTCAAAGGGCAAAATTGCTGCTGGCGTTCTCATCCCCCTTCTTTTCATCGCCCTTGGAATTGCCACTTACATCAGGATCAGCCGCGCCAGGGGCAAGGAAAAACGCAAGCGCTTCTCGGAGGCAGTCGACAAGCGTATGTCGACCATCTCAACGGATTGGAAGTCAATATCTGCTGCGGGTGCTTCTGCTGCAATTCGCAACAGCATTGCAGTCTCAAGTGTAGGCAACCGCACTTCGTCGGCTTTCGCCTTCGGCGCTATCCGCCCCGTTAGCACCCTTACTGCTGAGGGCGATCCGGCAGGTCCGGAGACGACTTCCATGGATGGAGTTCCTAGTATGAGCCAGCTTCGTCCCGGTTTTCGTGCCTCGGCATTTGGAGAACGTGTGTCTAGAGTATCGTTTGCGGCTGACGTTCGCCCATCTATGGACTCTCGTCGTACGGTTGCCAGTCGCGCATTTCATTCATCGGTCTTCCCCCCTCTGCCTACTCGCAGCGATTCGGGCGACTTGTCTCCTACCCAAAAGCACGGTCCATTCTCTTTGACTCCTGAAGATATCCAAGCCCGCATTTCTGGTGACGCTTCCACGCAACCCCGTCCGAGCATGGACGAGGTTTGGCCCTCCCTTTCTAGTAGGTATCTTCAGTGTTTCCTTTTCACAAAGCATTTATTCCTTTAACAGTGATGCGTACTGGCAACGGCGATGAGACCTCTACGGATGACTTCCTTCTTCCACCAAAGAAGGAAAGTATGGAACTTCCCCTGCCCCCAGTTCCCGCCCACCCTGGTCCTGTTTCGCCTGTCGTCGGTATGATGCCGATGCCAGCTAGCGTCATGTCGCCCGACGAGATGCTACGTGCCTACGCCGAACGCAAGATGACGTCCCCTCCTCCGACTGGTCCAATTGCCTTCCCCACGCCCGCAGTCAGCTACAATGGGAGCGGGATGAGGACGCTCTACTCACCGAGCACTCCTACTCCAGACTCGGAGTCATTCATTGCCACTCATGTCAAGCAAACAAGTAGTGGTGAGAAGAGGTACACGTCCTATATGGATATGGACCCCTATTCTGGCACTGCCTAAGGTCTCTAATCTCCCGTCTCGTGATGATCGATTCCCTTTTTTTACTTCACGATGGTATGGTTGCTGCTGGTTGTCTTCCGACGAAACTATGTACTCTTGGTCCCGCTCATCTATGGGCCTCCCGCTTCTTCTATCAGCGATTTCCCATTGCTAAACATGTTTATGTTCTTCAAACCCCTCTCACCTCCTGGAAGGTATCAATGCCTTTCGTGCCATGTTCTATTTCCATACCCATTTTTCTCGCGTTACCACCGTGCCACTACCACACCTGCTCTTTCTTGCAATTACATACGAGTGACTGCCAACGGATCTCCTTTGGCTATAAGATATTGTACTCGTTTTGTGGTCGTTGGTTTTTTTCTCAGTACTCAGCCTGGTGCTCTCTCTGATTTACTACATGGCTTGGGCCATTACCTCGTTATACCTTGTGTTTATTACTATCTATTCCTTTCCATAGTTTGAACGATATCTCAGGAGCAATAATTGTGACGCACACATGTATCGGATATGGTGTAACGGCTAACATTACCGCCTCTCACGCGGTAGCTCGGGGTTCGACTCCCCGTATCCGAGGACTTTTTGCTTCTGCGCTGTGGGATGTTTGTATTGCTCGGCACTGCAAATTGCATCAAGGTCACGGCTGTTTGTAAACAAAAGGAAGGATCGTCTTCCTTATGCATGATCCAAGGAAATTGATTGCATTCTCAGAGGAAGAGCATGAAGTTACCAGAACACTGCAATCCGCGTCATTGAAATACGTCGCTGGGCGGGTAATACCAAGTCACTGGACACGTGATTAGGTAAGCTATACGGTCGTATTCCAACACCAACTGCTGGTTGATTAGCTTGTGGTAAAGATAGTCTCGCATGATTGCGTTATCCTTGTGTTTGCAGGGATGTAGGGAGTTGGGTGCCGAGCGAGGCGGGCATAGCGGTGCGACTGACCGATACACTGTGCCGGCTCCCAGACTTCCCCCTCACGTCGCTGATGCGCTGACTCGCCACCATCCTAGGTATTGTAACCCGCAACTTTCACAAACGCTGCCCATAGAGGACGTGTAATCACCGTCCGTCACGTCGGATATGGTGTAATGGCTAACATTACCGCCTCTCATGTCATGACGTGGTCGCGGTAGCTCGGGGTTCGATTCCCCGTATCCGAGTTTTTCTTTTTTGATTTTGTTCCATTATCGCAAGAACTACGCCACACACGGTCATGGTCGACCGCATTCTCAAAGTGAATATAATAAAATGACCATCAATAGATGAAACAAAATGAAATTAAGCACATGTAAGAGCAGCGCGAGACTATATGATCACATGAGATACACTGGAGTAAGGAGCGCGGTGCGGTGGTAGAATGAGCCAAGCAAAAAGTAAGAGCAAAAGGAGAGAAAAGTTCGTGAATAAACCCGATTTCTGTAAAAGCACATTCCATCGAGCGATCCGTCATCCCACGGCTATGTCCGTAATCTGAAAACTTGAAAACGCCAGCAATGACGAATAGCACCCCCAAGACCGATGAATCAGCTTTGGGTGAAATGTACCTCCCCCGACATCTGATTATTCGTTCAAAAGTCACTGGCTGGTCGGACTTGCGCTGTCAGTATGGCGCAAGTCGTTATACGGGAACATGGATAGACGGATCTCTTCGTCGGAGCCGCCGGTGGCTGCCTTTGGTGGCCGTGGATACTTGCTACCTTCAATACCAAACGCTTGACCAAAGTCCATTCTCTTGTTGTAGTTGTTGACTATTTCAGCGTCCAGACGGCGACCGGGATGGGTAGAGGGTTTTCCGCGCCCGAAGCCGCAGAAGAACTTGAGAGATCCGAGTATTTCGATGAGGAAGTCCGCTGGAAACGGAGGTGAGAAGCTAGAGGAAGGACACTTGAGACACGGGGCTGCGTACTGTAGTTGATACTGTTCAAGTCCATCAGCGCTACGCTCTGAATGGTGGACATGAATTGGCTCACCTATCCCACAACGGGCGCCATATACTTGTCTTCGGGGCACCTTCAATTTTATATTCATTCCAGGTATACGCCCACATCATCAGTATGGAGAAGAAAACCATCTCGAACCGCAACTTCAGTTTCGCGTCAAGGTGAATAGGGGTCCACCTTACCTCGATACAGATAGCCAGCGCATTCAGACCATCTGCAATGTTAGTTGCTGTCCAGTATTGGGTTGCTGATAAAAGGTTGAGTGGCTACGCAGCAGAAGACGGACCAGACGCGAGACTTACGTTGGATGACGTGCCCTTCAAGTGCACTGATCTACATAATAAGGGTAGCGATGATAGCAATGATACCGTGCCAACTTTCGAATCACTTACAACAAACGATTGATAGAATGTGAACATGACAATTAATTTGATAGACAAAAACTTCGCAAGAGGTCGTCGCCCTTCCAGCTCGTCTTTGGTAAGGCCATAGAATAAAAGCAAGCCGTAGAGAGCAACACTAGTTAACGCTCAGACGTTGGATAGATGAGATGCGATGTAGATATATACCTTATGCTGACGAAGTCAATGGCCTCCAGGTATACGTTGGCAAAGTAGATGCTGTATGGACCGGACGCACAAAGGACGTTGTACGCTTCGCAAATGATGCCTGCGATAGAACAGGCTTTTCTCTGCGGTTGAGCAATTTTACGTTGAGGAAGCCAGGCGCTGGAATTACCTGGGCGAATGATCACGTATTGCAGGACAGACCACTGTGGACAGCTGAGAGAATGTAACCGCATCTGCGCTTGATGTTTCGTACCTTGACAGTATACATGAAATATGCCTAGTGATCGAACGTGTTAGTGAAGAAGGCCAAGTCCATAACAGCTAGGCAGACCTTGGTCGGACGGTATCTCCAACAGCAAAACTGAGAGGAACTTAATGCGACAAGACTCTTCGGGATTGCTCGCACTTACAGGTATTGGAAGCGATCTTTTGTCCTTGCGCTCCATAGCCTTCAGGGCGTTATGATCTGATGCAGTGTCGGCGACATACTCTATCAGGAGCAATCTAGAAGATAAACGATTGGTCGGGTAGATACTGGAGAATAGATGGAATGCGTACAGGAAAGCGCTCAGGGTGACTGCCTGGAGCAAGTTAGACAACAAGATCACAGTTGTGTGGTTGCGCTTACCTCATACGCTATAAGACCGCCATGAGTTCCACGTAAGGCCAAGATACAGATACAACCCACCTGATTCTGCGAGGCTGTAGTAGGTATAACTCCGGAAGAATCGGTAGGAAAAGAAGGAGATAATCGCGTAAACTGGTGGCATATACAAAACTCTCAGGCTGGTATGAAGAGCCCAGTTAATGGTTGTATCTCGCAAAGGCTCAGTACTCACACTTGTCGCTGTTCGTTTGGCTTATTATAATTGCTAGGGAAAATCCAACGTCTATGTGATAGATTTAGAAAACAATAAAGACACTTACCGACAGTGCTGTAAAACTGAAACAAGCGATATAAGCACTGTCTACAGTGTTCATTCGGTGATGAGATAGAATATTACCGCCACGGTACACGGACTTACAAGTGCTGCACAGCCTCCAGCAATGGCCCAGCCAATTCTATGCTCGTCCCAGTTCAGATTTCCAGAGCTCCAGAAACTGCTTTGATCGACATCCTGAGTGTTCTGCGAAGGACATGTAGGCGCCATGCGTGCCTCGTGTTCGGGATCTGGTGATGGTGGTCAGTGACCCACAATGAAGACTCGTACAAGATAATGGTAGTTTTTCTTGCACAGTGTGGGTATAAGGCTAGCCAGCCAGCCAGCGTCGACGAGGAGGATTGGCAGTCGGCCGGGGAGAGGAAAACGAAATGTTCGGTTGCTGTGCATTGTGGTGAGTTGGTAACAATACTCCGATTATGTAAGTTACCTTACGTGGTAAGTGTAATCGTTCCAACAACGAATACTTGCCAGTACTGGTTGTCCTTGTCCTTGTCCTTCGTCCTAGTTTGTGCTGTCGAGCTGTTGCACTTGGCCAAACCCGC
Organism: Gyrodon lividus; assembly: GCA_014904945.1. Classification (NCBI taxonomy): domain Eukaryota; kingdom Fungi; phylum Basidiomycota; class Agaricomycetes; order Boletales; family Gyrodontaceae; genus Gyrodon; species Gyrodon lividus. Next base: position 659,262 of record MU127434.1, read on the forward strand.
CCACGGACATTTTTTGACAGATGTTTACATTCTCATGCATCTGCATTAGAAGTGGGGCTGCATTCCTCCTAGACTTCCTTTGACCTGTCTCGGTGTCTGGTCTGAATATCTGACACTTGTCGGTCGGTTTGGCCGTCTATAAGGACAATGAGGTGTGCTTCTTACAGGTGACAACGACGTGATTTGACTTTCCCATAAGTACAGGTATCCCCACGCTGAGGCAGCAATATCTAACAGGATGTAATCAACTCAACACTCCCCGAGCATACACCGCTTTGATGTCATGTGGCAAATGACATTTGCCCCCGATCCCGTGCAGATCTACTTCTTCTTTGATGACTTGTCACCACCCTTACCTTTTGCAGGGGGGGACTCGGGACTCGCTGGTGCCCCTTTGCTCTGTCAACGGTCCAATTCAGTCAAGATTCTCGATGCGTTTGACGAGGCGACCAACTCACAGCAGGAGGGGAGGATGCTCCCTTTGAAGGGGGTGGCGCCTTAGCACCGCTGGCAGGTATAGCTACATGAAGGAGATAGTAGAAGATCATGATCGACATCGACATCCTATGTGGTCCAACTCGCAACGACACCAACCTGTCTTGGAGCCCTTCTTAGACATTTTGCTTTAGTTATCGACTTGGAGGCGCGAGTGAAGTGGACGAGTGGATTGCATAGTAAGACGGACCACAGCGTACTTTATACCTCTTCAGCGTCCTGCCCTCAGCTTCGGTCGGCTTCGTACCGCTTCTCATCCTGAATACTCCGTACGTCTTCCGAATATCAGACTGAAGAACCTTCTGGGCTACCAACCAATGGGATGCCAGCTTGATTGTGCGCTTTGGGAGCAAGCTGTGCCCTTAACTGCTCGAAATCCGTTTTCAGCAGGTTGAATGCTTTTCTAGATATATGTGATACTGCGGATATCAAGCGGTGAAAAAGGTCCACCTTATCCTCCCAACCAAACGTCCTACCGTTATCACGACTAGAAGTTTCAAGATGCAATTGCTCAGAGGAGGCACGCTGATCATGACGATGCCTTGCAACTACAAGGCGCGACAAGGGGAAACAATAGAACTTGGCCGCGATGACCAACGACGTTGTCACCGGCACGGACGATAGATCAGACCCCTGTTCCGCGCGAGATATGCCTACCAATCACAAAAGCGCTCGTGCGTTCAGAAGTATGCAGCATCCTACTTACGCTTTCCTTCCGGAGGCATTGTGCGCCCCTTGTGACCTGTCTTCTTCTGCGCTCCTCCCCTGAGGCATCATTCATCAGGTCTAGGCTGGTGCGCTGATTTAGCCATCGGGCCAGCCGTAGATACCGTGCACCTTATCACACAAGACAAGCTATAGCACGTTGGGTGGAACAACGCAATAAGTTTTCAAATTTCCCTTGTCTAAGCCTTCCGTGGTACAGCATGGCAATAGCGTGTTTCAAGGGGATTTGATCTATATTATCATCCGTTGATTTTGCGTCTCGATGCACGCAATAACTCGCGTAGTTACTGATATGGGCATAACAGAAAGGGACTGCTCGAACCTGACGACCTTGAAGCTTGAATGTTGGGGCGCCTCAGGCATTCTCGTGAATCTCATCACAAAAATGAAGGTGTAAGTATAACAAATTCTCGGTGATATGGCGACGCCATTTAGGTGTAATACAGATGAGCTACACATAACATGAAGATCTTGTGATGAGCGTACCATTCCATACAACGGCGGGGCTCTCCTACCTATCACGGGGTAAAATCCGCCTGGACCGAATATACGACGTTCCACCTATTTACGTTGAATTACTGACTAGCCTGAGGCACCGCAAGACGTCTCTTTCTCCACTCCCGAAGGCCTTTCTCGAAGGACTGCCAGTTCATCCCATCCTCAACCAAAACAAATGTCACTCCTTCGAACACGGCTGGATCAGCACACGTCACCAAAGCGGCAGGGATAACAAACCGAGCTTTGTGTCAACTTCCCTGTTTCTTGTTTCGTCGTCGAAGAAAAGCTAGTCGTCATGTCAGGGCCTCTAGAAACTCGCGGTATGCATGAGGAACGAGACAAGGTATACCATTTCGCTGTAGGGTATAGCGGTATTCTTGTGAATTTGTTTGAAATGCGCGATCTTGGACCCGGGGTATATCTCGAGGTGATCGAAGAACTTGATCGCAGGCAGCGAGTCAACTCCATCAAGGATATTCGTGGTATCTTCAGTGTCAACCGAGGAGGTAGGAATCCTTATGAGACCGAGCGCTTCTCGGGCACTACACATGCGATGTAAGACTCTGGGTTGTTTCGCCTGTTCGGATCTAACTCACAGTTTTCCTGCAGAACTTCTTGACGCAGCCGCAATAGAGACCTTGTCTTTCAAGCTGCGCAAGATCTCGGGGACATCTTTGTAGAATTCTACCGTCTTTTGGTTGTAGCTAGAACTGTCATAAACGACTCCAGTGTCCTTGTCTTGCCTCAAGGGTACTTCGATATGGGTATCTATCCAGAAATTCCATAGCGTGTAACTTTACCTTTGTGAGCCGGATTGCGTGTGCTAGCTGATGGATAGGGTTCACCTACTCTAGGTCAAAAGCTATTAGCTTGGGCAATGGGCCATCGTCCATTGTTTCAATCTGCTCTGCTGAGTGGATCAGACGCTGTAGGCCGTTGTACTACGTCGTCCGTGAGATAGATGCTGAATCGGACACGAGCGCTCAGAGCCCGCCTAGACCGACCCGGAGCCTTCTCAACAATTTCCAAACAGACGTCAACAACTACAGTATTGCCTACCGAACTTGACGCTTTCCAAACTTGTTAAAATGTTGCAAAACTCCCGAATTGTCGTCAATATTCTAGAGACTTCAGTAAATGAATGGCACTCAAAGTTGAGCCTTATATGCTCGGGGGGGGGGCAGACCCTAAAACTTGACAAACATTAAACGCGATCTCATCCTAAAGTCCGAGCTTTCTCTCGATTCATTCTACCAATGTCCTCCATGATGCACTTTTGTTGTGGCCCATTTATCTTGGACGACGCGCTCGCCATTCGCTTCCAGCAGCTCCTCAGCCGAAGATGTCATCGTTGACATCTACCAAAACCACTTGACGGTGTCCGGTCAGGTCAGCTCCCTATCAGAAGCAAGGTATCTCCCTATGTTTTAATATCTGGAGTTACTTAGCCTGAGGATGTCAAGGGCGGGATGGGAAATGGCCTTCTGACGGTCACCTTTCCGTACTCCAGTCCAGAACAACAGCCTCATTGCGCTGAGACCACATTATCACAGATACGATGGTACAGGATAATAAACAGCCATGACCGCGACCACCCCAGAAAGGAAGTTTTCGGCATGACATTCATTGATGCCACTTCGAATTTTGGGATTCCCGTAGTGTACTTATAGCCAACATCGAAGCAAGTCGCACCTCCCCCTCTTATAGTTCTTTTTTTTTTTAAAAAAAAAAACAACACCCCAAGTCCTTCAGATACAACGATGCAAAACCCAGAACGCGAGCTGCCTCACGCACTTCACATCCTCACCTCCGCTCAATCCCCTGCGATCTTGCACCGGGCCGTCGAGAGGTTCTTCACGCCAGACGCATCGCTCCACCACCCTCTTAGCATCGTCGAATCAGGTCCACATTCCCGTGAAAAGATTCTTAAAGTTTACGACTGGTGCCGCGCTGTCAGTCCGGGAACCAAGTCGCGAGTGAACGAAATGGGTGAGCTTGTAGATGCTCTCGTGGTATGATCTTCGGAACATTTAAACCGAGGGATTGTGTGCAGCATATGACAAAGAAAATCATGTCATGTATTTGGATGTTACCCAATCATTCAGAGTAAGATTCAGTCCGTGCGGAGTCGTGCCATCTCGGTGAGTCTGTCACCTATTATTTTAAAAGAAAGTCTGCTTCCGGTCAACCGCATTCGCTCTTCATAACATACCGAGAAATTTACGAAATGTCTAGCTTCGTCGTTCGAATCGGCCTTGTGAAGAAGGATGATAGTTTTTATATCAAGACCCGAGAAGACTACTTTCACCCAACGGTAAGCTCGGAATCAAAATCAATCAACCATCCAGCTCAACTACCCAACGAAGGATCTGGCAAACTGTTTATTGCCATTCATTGCCCCACTCGTTCGGTTCGCCCTGATCATGTTTACAAGGCTCGAAAACTTGGGTTCTTGTGCATATACCCGCTTTTGCCTGTTGTGGATCACACTCTTTGGCATAGGAAGTAACGTACAGCGTGGTCGCGTTAGCTCTGCTGCGGAGAAAGGGCAGCAAGGGAACGGCTCGACCCCCAACGAAGAGCTGAAGAACACCCAGTATGGTAGCGGAATCTTTCCTTAGGCGTCATGAATCGCCGCCTCGTGTACAGGGGACCGTTATACGAGCGTTCGCAGCATATAGTCCGATCGGAAAAGCAGTATCAGATTGTTGGCAACCATCACTAGTAGGATCAGCATGAACTGAGCATTAATTTCAAAGAGCATAGAGCTGGTAACCATGTCATTGACTGCTTCCTCAAGTTCAGGACACCCAGTAGCCGACGTCGGTGCACTTTCTACCAGCCCAAATAATCGGTTGACGCTGGTTCATCTTCCGCGGTTTTCGGGCAGCAGGAATGTTAATGTTCTCTTCTCTCGCTATCAGATACTCAACAACCCCCTGCTTTCTTCCGAATCCCTAGACCCAGGCCTTCTTTCAGACCTGCCAGACTGATGTCACCTCCCACCAAGCCGCCGCCTGTCACTCCCACTTTAAAGAAAAACCACGCCAACAGATTCGACAGCAGAGAAGCTAGCTTGAGAAACAACCATGGTAAAAATACCAGATTGGGGCTTAGGACGGTAACCAGTTCCTACGAATTAAATGAGCATGGTACAGGTACTGAGGACATAGAGATGAATTCTTGCCATGGTATGGTAAAAGTCCTCTTGACGTGCAATGTAATACAAGCCGTCAATTTCCCGAAGGGTAAGACGGGTGCTCAGTCTGTTTTGGAGAAGCATCGTAAAAAGTACCAGTACCGCGAAAAAAAATCCAATCACCTTGCAGGAACAACACCGGAGAAACGGATTCGAGGGCGAAACCAATGCATCATCTCCAAGACGAGGACCCCCTGATCCGGGTCATATACTAAGTGTCGCGGGAGGATTGATCGATTGACGTATTCCGGTCAGTATCAGGCATTGTATTCGACCTAACCTGGTGCTGGACTAGACTTACTAACGTTGAGCACAATGCACTTCGTTTTCGGACTCATAATCCTGTACCACTGGAATATCCCGAGGAGCTCTGCCCGCGAGTTTGCCATACATATGGGGTGAAGGAACTTCACATCTGGGGTAAAATAGGTCCATATGGTATCGCACAGCTCGGGGTTGGAGGTGGTGGAGGTGAGAGTGGTGACGATTGCACCTATCTCGAGCTTTGGGTTCTCCATTATCGTTTCTCAGTGCTCAACTGACGACGGGTGCTGGTCTGGTATATATCTGCACTTGGGACGGCAGCGGGCATTGAGGGGCATGACGTCGTCGATCGTCAATATGCAAATGTACCGTCATGGCAAGGTCTCAAACGAGGATAACTACCTGAACTCCACCGCACGGCGTTTTCGTAGGCCCATCTACCTGCGATACTACTGCGCCTACCACCATAAACAATCGGCGCAAGTATACTTACTCTCCACCCCAGTAACAGAATAAAAGCCCGTGTGATGGCGTGTTGGGCGAGGAATGACGTCTTCAGATACGGTGTTATCAGGACCCCCAAATTGTGAGTCGTGACCCATCATTTGGATCGAAGGACGAGTTTGCTCTCGACCAACTCTCGACATCAAATTCTCGACGATGCAGACACTGATCAGCTCAAGTTCGAAAGCAACGTTGCCAGCTGGGACGCGTCGAAACGAAGCTGGACGTGCATGTCATGCAGGACAATCTTTCCAATCAGGTGGCCGCGTGTTTATCATCACTCCCAGAACGAGTGGGAGTTGCGGTTGGCCCTACTCAAATTACACCGCATAATCGTCATTTTCTGATGCAACGGTTGGATGTTATTGATAAACTTGCGGCGCGACATAGCTGATGTCATGAGAGATTATATCTGTCAGTCTCTTCGCAGGTTAAAAAGTGAGCAGAATTCCTACTAGCGTTCCATTATCTCCCACCTCCCAACTTATCATGGCTGACCAGCATCATCGTTACCACCGTCGCAGACATCATCCTCGTGAGAGACATCGCAAGGAAGCTCTGCCGACTCTGTCGACCAGCGAAACTGCTTCCTTGGTAAGATCTCTTCGTTCCATATTGATGATTGTACTGGCTCCTCTCTGCCTGGTCTTCTGCGCCTTCTATACCTTCTTTCAGCGACTGATAATTGCGGTGTGGAAACCTACTCCTCCCCCTAAGCGAATTGAGCACCCATATGCTCGTATTGCCATCATTGGAGCAGGACTGACTGGCGTATCTTCAGCTGCGTATGCTCTTCTTCCTGAATTACTACCTTGATCCCACTCAGAGAAATAATAGACATGCCATCTCCCATGGTTTCGAAGTAGTCATATTCGAGGCAGATGGCTGCGTTGGTGGCGTATGGGCCCATCAGAACACAACCTCTGGATTACAGATTAATTCATTGCTTTATCGTTTCCATCCTGCTGTATTATGGCGAAACGCTTATCCTCAGAAGGATGAGATCCTAAGCGGTAGGTCATTTTTATGGAAGTGATGAAGGGAAATTCACTACTCGTTCCAACGTTGTTACGTTAGAAATCAAGAGAATATGGAAGGAGTACCGACTTGAAGAAAGGACTCGCTTCAACGTATGTTTATCTCACGTTTTGCATAGATTCATCTGATTCCCGTGCCAGACACGCGTTACGAAAGTTGTACGAGTCGAGCGCAAGGACATGGACAAAGGTTAGAGTGTTAAAAGTGTTTTTAGTCTGCTGTAATGCGACCTTGCTTTACCAGCACATGTATTGTCCTCATCCCTATGGCACATCAATGACGGCGAAGATGGTCCATTCGATGCGATCATTGTGACAGTTGGTACTTGCGGCGAAGCCTCTTGGGTGCCGTTTGAAGGAATGCCAGCTGATGCTGGGAATATTGAAAAATCGGAGGCCGGTGGGAAGAGCCGCCAGCAAGAGTTGGCCGGAGGTACCTTTCTTCTTCAAAATATAGGAGATAAACATATTGATCATACTGCCCTCCTAGATCGCGGTATTCTGGAGGTTTCGGCAACCCCGGACCAAGGCGAGGAAGTTCAACCTCCTCCGCAACAGGAGGAGTCGAGCAACGAACAATGGGAAGCTCCGGAATTTGCCATTGGTTCTCCCACAGATAGTGTCCACATGAAGTTATTGGGATCGCCGGTGGTGACCACTCCCCATGATTCAGACACTTTCCGAGGACGTGTACTTCATTCTTCACAGCTTGACTATGCAACACCTGAACTCGTTCGAGGCAAAACTGTGGTTGTTATTGGTGGTGGTGCTTCTGCCGTTGAAGCGGTCGAAACAGCGTTTTCTCGAGGTGCAAGCCGTTGCATCGTATTGGCAAGGGACGACAAGGTAAGAGGTCACGTTCACTAACGATACCATCCAAGGACACCTACTCGTCGAAACATTTCCAATACCAAGTCACTTGCTCGCGGTGCTCCGTCTTATCTTTGCTTGTCATAACTCCCTGATCTGGACAAAATGCTGACTCCTCCGGTTGTACATAGTGGATCATCCCAAGGTACTGTCAAGATCGCATGGTAGTCTCTGGAAGCGCTTACACTTTCCTTGTCCAGGAATATCATATTCGATGTGATGATTGCTGCTGCTCAGCCCTTTGGTCGTCAATTGCCCATGAGGTGCGTCACTGTGTAATCCTGGTAAAGCCCCGGCCCTGCTAATAGGGTGCATGTGATAAACTGGACTATACATACACATTCCAACCATCTCAAATCGCCGCAATCACTCCGTGCTTTCTGCGGCTTCCATTTTACAAATGACCTCCGCCGTGCCTTACTGCCGCCAATTTTTCATTCACGTAGCTTCTTATGGGAGCGTTTTCTTCGGTTTTGGCAATACCACGGAGTTGAAGATCTTGTTCCAACAACACCCATCTTCAGTGGTACCCCAGTACGTCATCATATCGTACTTTCAGACTGTTCTCGTGATGGTGTAAATGGCATCACCCTCATGATCCTTCCTGTTCGTCGATCACGATGCCGGACAGATCCACTGAATGTCTTCGGACAGGTCGTGAACGATGAATTCTTGGGCCACGTTCGCTCCGGAAAATGCGTGTACGTGCGTGGCGAAACATTGCGTCTTACACGGAAGGGAGTTCTTGTCAACGTTCGAGAATGGATTGAGCGCGGCGCTCGGTTTGGCGGTGGGCATGAACAGAACATCAAAGATATGTACGCTGGCCTAGGAGAAACAGACGCATCTGGTAGCAACATTTCGGAAACACAGCAACAAGCAGAGCAGAAGAAAACGCAGCCACAGGATCCGCCACACATCGAAGATATTAATGCTGATCTTATTGTCCTTGCAACTGGATATGAGCGTCCTCCCATCGACTTCTTGCCTCACGAGCTGTTCCCCGAGGAGTATGATGCAAGTGCTCCCTTTGTCATTGCATGTTCTCCCTGCTTATAGCGTTTTCAGAGACCCAACCTGTACCTGCAAAACTTCAGCACTGAAGATTGGTCCGTACTCATGACCAACTCTGCGTACGAGAACGCGATCGGGACAGTGGGTCATTTGTAAGCCTAGCTAGCCAGGCGGATCATCCATGAGCTCATCTTCGTTCGTAGCCATATCGGAATATGTAGGCATTTGATACGGAGTTTCACATCGGATCGGCGAGCTGACCAGTCTCTAGATATGCGAATTCTTCTTACTTTCCTCTTGGATCCTGACACACGTCCGACTCCCAAGGATATGAAGCTGTGGGTGGATGTGATCCACTCCTTCAAGCGCGGTGCAAGCGGAGGAGCGTTGGGATTTTTCACGTACATGGAACTCAGTAAGTGGGATTCCTCCATCTCTTATTTTTCTCCGGCTCATTCGTGCCAGTGATCTGGCTACTGCTGTTCCATCTCCTCAGGCCAGATAGACTGCCGTGGTGGGTTATTCTCTACGTACAGAGTGGCTATTGATGTTAACGAGCATTTCTCAGGATGCCCTTCATCCTCGCGGGCTGGGGCGTACACCCCGACGATGGACAGCTTCTGAGGAAGCTCGAGACTTATCAAAACAATATCTAGACATAGTGGCCTCGAAAATGATGGTGACTAACAGTCCTGGCGTCATCTCTCGCTTTCAACTTATCCAAGCACAATTTACCTGTATTTGTATCACTGAGGTTCTGATCTGATGGGGGTCCGGGGTATAGCTATTCACACAAGGCAATCCTTCCCTCCTTTTGTACATGTAAACACGTGAAACACGTTCAGAGCGAGATTAAATCGTGTGTAACAGTCGTAAATATCGTGAAATTCGGATCTCACACCTATCGTGGGGATCAGTTTAAATTTCCAGGGGCACGAAACCGATCAGTAATGGGGAGAGGAGGGAACTTTTACAAGGCAGGTGCGGGGGTGATCAGAGCCGGAAGAACGGCTCTCCCTTGCGCGGCAGCAGTTGCAACTGAGGTGCACGCGCCGTCATTCACCCAGACACCAGCGGACCCTGTAGTTGGCGGTATTAGCACGAAGACTCAGTCTCCTGATCCGAGGGCGAGCCTACCTCCTGGAGTGTCGTTCTCGGACCAGTAGCTTGCAGTCCAGAGGTAGCCACTTCGGGGGCGTCAGCAGTGACGCGAGGATTGGGGGGCAGCGCCAAAAATACTCACTTGTAGGTGACCTTGTCGCCACCCACATACTACGAAGAGCCGGAATAAACATCCCGTGCGCACTCATGCCTTGATTTGACTTACCGCCACACCAGTCTGCCACGCAGCGACGCCGGCGCAGGTACCAGTTCCTGTCGTTGCGGTGGTCGTTCCAGTTGCCGTCCCGGATGTAGCGGTCGTTGTTGGGAGAGGAGGGACCGGCCAGGCGTCCGTACGGACGGCAGCGATCCAGGAGGCAGCGGCGTCAGGGTACTAGTGAGTAGGAAGTTACCAAATGGATACATCAGTACGGGTTGTTCCAGCGCAACGTACCTCCCAGACCATCACTCCGCCATCTGTTTATGTGTTGTGGGGTCAATCACTCCTTTCAGTGGTAACGGGTGTTTGCAGACGTACCCCATCCAGCTGCGTAAGCCTCCGCGACGCATGAAGCGAGGTCAGTCGTGCTCATGTATCCGTTAGTTGCGTCTGAAGTTGTAGCTGGTTTCCCGATGACGAGCTTGTCGAGGGAGATACCGTTACTAGAGATTTGAAACAGGGCGGATTCTGGCCAAGTCGAAGATGAGGTGTAGATGAGGCCATTGCACGTCGTGTATTCAGTGGTGCCCTCTTACGAAGTCGAAGTCATATATATATATTATTGAGCCTCTGCATATCTAAGATAACTTGAGAAGCACTTACGGTTGTAGAACTATGTAGATAATGGTGAAATGCGATTCAGATAACCATTTTGGAGAAACAGATATTCGAGCTTACTTGGACGTTGTACTGAAGGGATAGTCAAGAAAAATCATCGCAGAGAACTGGATCAACGACTAACCCAGTCTATCAGGGATCCCACGACCGAGTTTACCCAGAGATATCCTCCTCCGCCCCATTTGTTAGGAGAGAACCTTTTGACCATCACGGTGCATAAACGACTCGGTGTCAGTCCAGCATTGTACTCACCATGGTGCGACGGCTGAGGAATCATGTCAGAACATGCTGAGATCTAGCCGTCGGAAAACAACTTACGGGCATGAGTAAGAATGTATTGTCCCTGAGGAAGCTGCGTGCGGAGCTGCTGAGTGAAGTTTCCGAGCCACTGTTCGGCAGCACCCGTTCCGGCGTCGAATGCGGCAAAGTCCTAGAACCCCGACGATCCATATCAGCTTACAATCATAATATCAAATACAACAAGGAACGACCTCGTAGTCAATGTCAACACCCTGAAGTCCGTATTCGATCACCCAGGCAGCCATCGTGTCAGCCGTGTCGATGGGGTTGTAGCCTGATGACGTTGGTGTTTCAGTGGATCCGAAGAGAGAGACGATCAACGATATTCCAGCTGCGTTGTACTCCTCTAGGATGGATGTGCGCTCGCTGGCGGTGAGTGCTTGCCATTCCTGAGCCTGATCAGCAGCACCATAGTACTCCAAGAATGAGAGGGCGCTAATAATTCGTAAGTCGTATTGAGAGTGCGGTCACGGTAGAACGCTTACAAGACATTGAAGCCCTAACAAAAGGAAGTCAATAGTGGGTAATATAATTGAGACGATACCGCTCACCCAAATGTTTGCTACGGTGGGTTCTGTGGAGATATACTTGTCACTGTAGGCAACAAAATGAGGTGAAACGGGTGTCGCCCTCTTCAAGACATTACGAGCAGTCGGAGTGAGAGTCCTAAGTTTGTCCGCGAGCGAAGCAGCCTGTGTTGATGCCATCAAGGACAGGACTGCTGCAGACGCAGCCAAGGTAGAGCGAAGGCACACCATGATCCCGGCTGGTGCGAAGGAGCGAAGACTAGGCACGACGGAGCAGCGGAGGCAGCTACCTATCCACATTATTTCGCCGCATTATATACTATCAGTCGGTTCACCTGACAGCAGCTACACCTGAAAGTGGTCGAACCAAGATTGGCATCCAAGATGCTTCTGGGAGAGGAACTTAGAATTAGGTCACTATCAGTTTCCTCGAGAAGGGGGTGCATGATCAGAGTTTGGGAAGCCCGCGTGGTTCTGTCTGTGTATGTTCCTTGGGTGTTGGCAGAAGTGCCCAAAGATAGACTCAGATTACCTGTAGTAGGTGATGGCTTACAACAGATGGCGACGAGGGCGGATAGTCATGTCTTGAACAAACAGCGACCGAGCTTTACTTTAGAAACAGTTTGTGGCCACACGATGCAAGGAGTTGTAAGAATTTCAGGAGCAAAGCGCTCGCTGGAAAGGACTTTTCTGCGGATGTGAGCAGAGGTGCCGGACGTCCACATGTGAGTCTCCTTTGCGTAGAGTGGTGAATGACTAGCGGGTGATAGAATCGGCAGCCTCAAGCAGGTTGAGCGTTCGAGAACCAAATTAGTATAACCTATGTGAACGAGAATGATGCGAGTCAGCATGGGTTCTGCAAAGCATGATCAGTTCCGACGGCACACTTGGGAATACCGAGTCTAATTCTGCTCCGTCGAGTGGCGGGTACTGTCCTGTGCAATGCTGAAGTGCGATAAGCCAGGGATCCAGATGGAAGGATTAATGTTTGCCCCAAGCCTGTGAACCAGAAAACTATCTCCACGTCGCACCAGCTCATATACCACAATGGAGGCTGCCTCAGGGTTTAAAGCTGTTAGGCACCGCGTGATCTTCACCTATGCGATGAGGCAAACTGTACGTTTCGAGCGAGATGGGAGCATACAGCCAATGACAGATTACTAGCGTGATAACTTGCGTGAGGACCACCCGTGCGATGACCAGTGGAAAGCCAGAGCCCAGTGTGGAGCCGTGAGAAGCCTCAAGCTTTTGAGTCGTTCGCAGTGCATGCATTTCTTGGCTGCCCTTTCTCTGAAACACTAACGGAAACTCGTTCGTATTTGCATACGCAAAGAAATCTCAAACCTACTCGGGGACAACGTTATCACTGATGCACAAACGCAAACACCGAAAGCCAGTTCCCAACGATTGGGAACAGCCCACCCACCCCAGCACTGAAAACGTCGACGTCCCTGCCGTGTCTGATCCATGTCTCTACATTCAGGCTCACGAGGCGGACATTATCCACGGACCGCAGGCAGTCTCTGCAGCACACTCTCTCGAGTGCCCTCACGCTTCCACGACAAGTGGTGCAAAACCCGGATCTGGACTCCTCCGATGGGGGGCGCCGCCGGAAGGAAGTTTGGCACTTGATATCGACGCGGAATCATATGACACACATAAACTGAATCAAGCCCCGTTGTGGGTAGACAGGTAGGTTTGTCTCATGAGCACGTCTGTGGGAATGTACAACGCAGAATCTATCTTGCGAGCAGAAATTTCAAGGTATGAGTAAAGTGGCTACCAATGCCCGATATGTCCTATCATTTGCAGATGCACGCCAGGGAGCGAACTGTTTCCTCTTTTTACCTCCATCACCGACCCTTGCCTCACAAATATACCTGACAGGTACGATGTCCGGCTGCTGCTGGAGTCTCTTCCCGGGCACGACGCAGAGCTTCCGCAAGTCAGACCGCTTTCCCCGAGTGGGTGGTCTGACCTGCCTTCGGACTCCGAAGACACGTTCTTCTTCTCGCCCGACGAGGTGGAAGATTATCGCCGCGAAAAGCGTCGACGTCTAATTGATCGTAGTCGAGAAGACAGATTGAAAGCCCTTGCTGCTGCAGAGGGTGAAGAAGGCTCCGATCCCTGGGGGGGCAGTGATGAGGAGGTATTGTATCACACACTATCTAAGTGTTTCTTGTCTCTTCTCCTCACGGAAGTCATACAGCCAGACGAAGCGCAAAGAGAGCTGATCTGCAGGACCGCGTCTCATATAATATCATCTCCTAATGCTGCTCAGCTGGAGATGCGAATTTTAGCCAACCACGGCGCAGACAAAAGATTTGCATTTTTAAGGGGCCGCTGGTCTCGAGCGTGGAGGATGGAAAAGGAGAGAGCTAGGCAACAAAAGGCAGAAAAAGAAGAAGCTAAGGAGGCCAAGCCAACGCCCCTCGGAGGGCTTGTTGGCTACGGAGATAGTGATACTGGTAGCGAGGAGTCGGTGGTTGAAGCGGGAGCTGAAGAGGTCACAGACGGCTCCAATTTGCAGCTTCAACAAGGAGGTCCAGGTAATGAGGATAGGCTGAAGGAGGCTCGGAGGGAAAGAGCCAGGAAATGGGCCGCGCGCCGTCGTGCTGAACAGACGTCGCGGTCAGAGAAAGTCTGATTTGCAGCGCAGAGTAGCACACTACAATATTAAGTTATCCGCTTCCGTCTGCTCCTCCACCACGGAGCTTTCCCCTGTCCAGCCGAAACGTCTTGTGAGCCGCCTGCTAAGAGCACGAGCTTTCCAGAAATCGGGGGTGGGCTTCGGGATGAGGACTGACTTTTCGCAAAACCCAAGTAGGTGTCAATATCCAGTTCCTTCGTGTATACAAAACGCCGTACAAGTGAAGCTACGTTCTTCATTTGTAGAGCGCCATGGTGACCCTCGTAGCTCGATAGCTAACCACCCAAGCTGGACAAATGCATACAAAAATTCAGACCATGGGACAGACCTCTTTGTTGATTCAGTTCCGCGCTGTGACCTGTGTTGCTTCGACGACTGGAGGTGCGCGTTACCCAACTTACTCTGATGGCATCCGGAATATGCTGGACCACGTCTTCAGGACTCGGTTTGACACAGTCAGCTTCACGGAGATCGATTCCCGAGCTTTTTCTGTTGAGCTGGGTTCCTCGTCACCAACTGGTGGGGATGGAGAAGAGGAAGGGACACCACGCCGCTTGACTTGAATTTTGACACCGTCAACTTCAGGGGCAGGTGTGCCCGATCTCGATGAAAAGTACATCAGGAGGCGGTAGAACTGGTGTCTTCCTCTTCTTGCGCATAACTGAGAAACTCGTGTTAGAAGCCACGGGGATGTGAAGGGGCTCACAAAGATTGGTCCATGGTTCCTTGGGACCTTGGTAAAAATGCAGTATCTCCTCTACGAGCTTTCTCAGCTTGTGTGCATCACCTTATCCGCATTATGCCAGAAAGTAGCAAATTCGTCGTCAACTTTCTCGAAACCCTGTGCCCATGTTTCGGTCTGGCAAAGACAAGTTACGACGTCGTTGCAGCATCAAGGAACTGTGACATACCTTCAACCCTTCGGGATAAAATTATTTGTCAACAAGATACTCGGACGCACTGAGCAATAACGACGTTGCTTGGAGCTTTTCGAAACCACCTACCCAATCTTTCGTGGGCTTCTGATGGCGCGCATCCAAAGTCACACACTATCCTACAGCTCCACAACAACCCAAATTTAACCCCGGCCGATGCCTCTCAAGAATCGCCAGAGAGTCGTTTCCCCAGTGTCCCAGGGATCGAGAGAGGTGGGAGACATCCTTGCGTTATTCCGGTGATTTGCTTAGGGTGATGTCCAGCTGGTCATACGCTGCCAGAGGTGAACATGGCGCGGTCGCAAGAGAACATCGATGACTTCGAGTAGCTCGTCATTAGACTCTCTGGGGACGCTGTTGAACCACGTATTCCTTCATTCGTTTTAAAAAAACTCCACTGTGAAGTCTACGAGGCGGGGATGCCTCAAGTATTATCAGCGAGCGTCGTATGAAATTGCACTCAAACTCGAGGAGGTGGAGAAGGTGGTGCTACTTCCCCAAATCGTTACCTAAACCTTTGTTCAAGCACGTAGAGCATCTTGCGGACGCCAAGCAGGTCCGTCTGATATTCTGCAGAATCTTTCGTCCCCGCGAAACCAAATTTTTGAACTGCTCGACCGCGGATTTGGCCTTTTTTACTTTTTCAGGGACTCAAGAACCAGATACCAATCCTCGAAGGCGTGTCGGCATTGAAGGAAACGGGGGAGCAGAATTCCTACTTTCGAGATCCATGAAGCGTCCCAAAGCATTTGGCGTACGGCTCTGTTCCTGATGAGCATGATTGGAGCCTTGTTTCAAACCGCGCGATGTTCAAGACATGATCAAGGTGTTCTTTCAGATATTGAACGGTGTGGGGGGTCGGTACGAATTTGGAGAAGGTGGTCTTTCGCAAGGTTTAACTTTGTTTTTGTTTCTGCGATGGCATAGAGCGAATCCAAACAAAAACCCTCAGGCTGAAGGTCCATCAGCAAACCAGCCCTCAGGCTGTATGGGGCTGGACAGTACTCTAAAGTCTGTCCCATACTCGTCAGAAAACTGGAATGAGCTAAACAGAGCTGAGCAATACTATCACACTGGCATGAAAGAAGGGTGTTTCATAATAATTAGCTACTACCAACTACATAATGATAGATACAACATTATAAGTGCGAGCAGGTGGGACTGAAAACAAGTGGGTGGGACGATAGATGAATGGGTAGGGATAAAAACAAACAGGCGGGGCCAAAACAAGTGAGTGGGGCCAAAAACGAGTGGGGTGGGGCCATAAATGGACAGGTAGGAATCAAAACGAACAGGCAGGGCCAAAACAAGTTAGTAGGACCATAAATGAGTAGGTGAGGCCGAAAACGAGCGGGTGGGAGTGAAAACGAGCAGGCGGGACCGAAAATGAACGGGTGGGGCTGAAAACGAGTGGGTGGTGGCGAAAACAGGGCCAAAAACAAATGGGTGGGGCCAAATTTGAGTGAGTGCGACCATAAATAAGCGGGTGAGGCTGAAAGCGAGTCGGTGCGACCACAAAAGAGCAGGTGAGGCAAAAAATGGGCAGATGGGGGCGAAAACGAGTGGGTGGCAGTGAAAACGAGCAGGCGGGGCCAAAAAACGAACGGGTGGGGCCAAAAACGTGACAGTGCAACCATCTGTGGTACGATGTCCACTCCAGAACAAGGAGCTTGCAAGAGCAAGCATCCATTGTCATGTTGGATGTGGAAAGAACAAGCGTGAGAGCGAGCACGAAGGAAAAAAAGGTTGAACGGCATTTGTAAATCACGTGATACAGAATAAAATTTTGACAAGTCCCTCGTCACTAGGAAATGGAAGTGAAATGTAAATGAGATCCGAAAAATGGTATACAACTCTGGCCACACATAAGTCAGCACCTGTTGGGATGCCATCTCCTCCAGGCTGTCCAGAGTTGTTGAGGGAGCGGAGTGGACTTTGGCTTCAACTTATGTGTTGTGCCCTTGCCCAAGTTCAGTCCGGTATTTAGTGGAGTAGCAGTGGAGCAGAATCATGATGAAAGTATAAGGGAAGGTCAGAGGTTGGATGTCAGAGGGTCAGAGTGGCAACAAGAAGACTAGCTTTGAGTAGTGATGGATGGGCCTACCTAAACCTCAAGTGTGGGCCTGGGCTTGGCCTGGGCTGGCCTGGTCATATGAATTGTAACAAAAACTATATATTCACAATCTACTATACTTGAGACCTACTCCTCATCAGATTCATCAGAAAGCTCCAAGATCCGATCCAAATTCTCTTTAGCTTGAGTTTCAGCCTTAGCACCTGCCTCATTGTCACATCCTGAAACTTTCCTAACCCATCTGGCCCAATTCTGGCCCCCTATGATCAAATCCCAAATCCTGAGCCTCAGACTTTACCTTAGAAGATTTCTCCTTCATTGGATATTCCGAACCCCGTATTCCCCATCCCGCACTTTCACATTCCTGTCCCGGACTTTTGTATTCCTATCTCAGCTATCTCTTGACATATGTCTCTTTCCTTTGACATTCCTTGACATCTACAGTTCCTATCGATAATTCCCTTTCCTCCTGCTTCACAATTATTGTGCCATTGCCCTCAGTTATTATTCCACCATTCTGATGCCATTCCGAATCATCCCCTTACTTTGTTCCAGAAACCAAAAACCCTGATTCATCCGACATACTTTAACAGCTTTATATCTTCTGGACTCTTTGGTATATAAACCCACTTGTACTATCTGATATTTCCTTAGTTCGAATATCAACTAAATCCCATTCTATCCTGCAAAGTCTTCACTTCACTCTGAAACCCCCTTCAGTCCTTAAGTTGATCTTAGGATTGTCTTCTGACCCTCTGCCTTGAAATTAAGGAACAGAACTCATACAGGGGCACAGCACATAAGCTGAAGCCAAAGTTCCTTATCCCTCTGACCCCCCTCAGGGATTCCCGACCAACTCCGCTGTTCCACACACTCCGGACTATCCGGGAATTCCAGGATTGAACCTGGACTTGACAATGGTCTGGAGGTTCCACCATCTCCAAGCACATTGTAGTGCTCCAGACTTTAGAAGCCTGCCTGGCCAGAACAAAGTTTACAGTTGACACTAGACTCCTTGCTTTTGTCCTCTTAAACTCCCTTCCAAAAACTCTGGAATGGAACATGTTCACCTCCTCTGTCATCAACACTGTCAAAGACAGCAAACTCACTTTTGATGCCATGGAAACCTGGATCACCTCGGAGGAGGCATGCCTCAACCCTTCCAGACCATTGGACTCCACCCTCAAAGTCTCAAACAAGTCCTCCACTTGTCTTGTGTAGAGTTCCATCTTTTTGGAGTTGCTCTCAGAAGGTGTCACTGATGTATTCCCCTCCTCCATCACTCCTGGTGAAATCCACATAGGCATCGGAGAATTTCTCTTGTCCAGCCTCTGTGCAGAAGAGCATTTGAACGTTGCCTTTCCAGCAATTGTAGATCTGGAGTGCTTTCTTCTTGTGTTTCATGAAGTATATCCAAGGAAAGCAGCAGAAGTTGTCTATGATGATGATCCAGTACTTGTACCCTTCCCGGGATTGAGGAGTTATTGGACCTCTGACATCCGTGTGGACTATTTGGAGTCCTTGGGTTGCATGGGATTCCTCTAGGAGTTCAAAAGGGATCTTTCTAAGGATGCAGACCTCACAGAAGGATGTCAAACCCCTGGAGCTGTCCCCACTTGGCCATGTGTTCAATCCATGCTACAGAGATGTGTCCCATGCATTGGTGGAGAAGATTTATGTCCACCGCAGCATGTGCTGCTTCCTTTGGACATTCCAGAATGGCATTTGCATGATATTGTCACATCCCGAAAATTCCCTAACCAACCCGGCCCGATTCCAAACCCCTATGACCAAATCCCAAATCCCGGCCCTCGGACTTTACCTTAGACAATTCTCTTTCATCGGACATTCCGAACCCCGTACTTCCCATCCTGGACTTTCCACATTCCCGTCCCGGACTTTTGTATCCCTATCTCGGTTATTGCTTGACATATGTCACTCTCCTTTGACACTTCTTGACATTTACAGTTCCTATCGATAATTCCCTTCCCCTTGCTTCGCAATTATTGCGCCATTGCCTTCAGTCATCATTCTACCATTCTGACGCCATTCCGATTCATTCCTTCCCTTCCTCCGGAAACCCGAAACTCCGATTCGTCCGATAGTACTTTAACATCTTTATATCTTCCGGACCCTTCAGTATATAAACCCGCGTGTACTCTCTGATATTTCCTTCAGTTCAAATATCAACTAAATCCTGTTCCTTCCTGATCACCTCCTTTCCAATCTGCCAAGTCCTTAAGTTGACCGTAGGACCAACCTCCGACCCTCCGCCCTTAAATTAAGGAACCGAACTCGTACAGGGGCGCAGCACATAAGCTGAAGCCACAGTTCCTTACCCCTCCAACACTTCTCAGGAATTCCCACAAACCCCGCCACCTCCACAACTCTGAAACATCTGGGAATTCCGGGAAAGAACCGGACTTGACAGATATAGCCCCTGTTAATGAGTTCTGATGAGAACTGGAGTTCTTCCCTTTTGGATGTAGCACATGCTGGAGTAGGCTGGAAAGACAATAGAGAGTCCAGTGGTAGAGAGGCATTTTACGCAGATTAAGGAAATCTGGAAATCTGGAATGAGCAGGACATTGGTTAGGACAATCAATTTCATACTTTCCAGAGATGGTGGAGAAAAGTGCAACAGTTCTGATTCCGATGGCAGAGATGGTGGTGTTGTCTCCAAAAGTGACAGGACGAGGTGGAACCAGGATCGGTGTGGGACCATGTGGGATGTGGCTCTGGAATCGATGACAATGGTGTTTCTCCCACTATCCTTGTCATTAAAGATTTGGATACATCTTTGGTAACTACGTTTGCAATCTCTGGTGTTTTAGGGGTAACCTCTCGAGTGTTCTCCGTTGCATTAGCTTTCTCCTTCTTTTCTCCCATTTCTTTCCTCCTCCTCCTTTTCTCAACCCCTTTGTCCAATGCTAGTAGGCATAGCAGTTATTGGAGTTGTGTCTGGATTGTTGGTGATGCTTGCACAAGGCAGCGGAGTTAGGTGGAGGGGTGGAGGACTTGTTTGAGACTTTGAGGGTGGAGTCTGAGGGTCCAGAAGGGTTTAGGCACACCCCCTCTGAGGTGATCTGGGTTTCCATGGCATCAAAAATGAGTTTGCTGTCTTCAATGGTGTTGACAATGGAGGAGGTGAACATGTTCCATTCCAGAGTTTTAGGGAGGGAGTTTAAGAGAACAAAAGTGAGGAGTCTAGTGTTGACCATAAACTTCATTCCAGCAAGGTGGGCTTCCAAAATCCAGAGCAATGTGATGTGCTCAGAGATGGCGTAACCTCCAGACCATGTGGAGTTGAATAGCTATTGGTGTCACATCCCAAAACTTCCCTAACCCATCCGGCCCAATTCCGAATCCCTATGATCAAATCCTGAATCCCGAGCCTTGGACTTTACCTTAGACGATTTCTCTTTCATCAAACATTCCGAACCCTGTACTTCCCATCCCGGACTTTCGCATTCCTGTCCTGGACTTTCCGCATTCCCATCCTGGACTTTCCATATTCCCGTCCCGGAATTTTGTATTCCTATCTCGGTTATCTCTTGACATATGTCACTTTCCTTTGACACTTCTTGACATCTACAGTTCCTATCGATAATTCCCTTTCCCCTTGCCTCGCAATTATTGCGCCATCGCCTTCAGTCATTATTCTCCCATTCTGATGCCATTCCAACTCATCCCTTATTTTCTTCCGGAAACTGGAAACTCTGAGTCGTCTGACATACTTTAACATCTTTATATCTTCTGGACTCTTCAGTATATAAACCCATGTGTACTGTCTGATATTTCCTTATTTTGAATATCAACTAAATCCCGTTCTTTCCTGATCCTCTTCACTCTGAGCCTCCTCAGTCCTTAAGTTGACCTTAGGATTGATCTCCAACCCTCCACTCCGAAATCAAGGAACAGAACTCGTACAGGGGCACAGCACATAAGCTGAAGCCGAAGTTCCTTACCACTCCGACCCTCCTCAGGAATTCCCGCCAAACCCTGCCTTCTCCGCACTCCAGACTATCTGGGAATTCCAGGAACAAACACGGACTTGACAATTGGAATATGAATATGTAGAAGGCAGAGGCAAGGTTTGATGCTTGGTGAATAGATAGAAGCACGTCAAAGAGGGCCCTGGCAGTGGTATGCATTGCCATCTTGAGTAAAAGAGCATTGCTGATGCTGTCTGAATGATTCTGTGCACTCTCTCATTCCACTCTGTCCATTTCCAGATGTCCTCCATTGTGGCTGTGCTGGAGGTCATTGGAGTTCTGGATAAGGTAGGGGAAACAGTTGAGGAACCAGAAACACTGGAGGATGTGGTAGGAATAGGTACAGTGGTGCTGGTACCTGGGGTGCTGGGGGATGTGGTTGGACAGGTGTCAGTTCCCAGGGCCACACCTAGGACTTTCCCTCTCCGAAGTTTTGCCATGATCCAGAGTTTCCAGATTTGGAAGTTTGAGGGACCAATCAGAGTTGGGCATGTGGGAGTGTCAGTAGAGGCTGTATTGGATGACATGTTAGAAGTTCTGAGGGTCTGGAGTTTGTCTAAGAGGGCAGTGATTGCCCAGACTGCTAGGGATTAGCTAGGAGTAGTCAATAGATATAAGAAAATTCACCTCAGCTGCTGCCAAAGAGGGGCAAAGAACAACTGAGGAATCCAAAGTGAAAACTAAGTATATGTACTGTATCCAGCACTATTAGTTAGTCTAGGTGTAGCAGAGCACACCTAGAGTGTAGACTGTGTATGTAGGAAGACATGTCAGGCAGTCCACTTGCTTATTCACCCCTCTCCTAAGATTAGGGTTGGACCATGTGGTGCGGTCACATGTACAGTATGAGTAGAGGCAAGTAAATGGGGGTGGGCAACTCTCTACTACCCTCTGAATTCTTCCCACACTTTTCTCACCAGTGTCTGTGGTGCAAACTGCGGCACAACAGCCAATGCCTCAACTGCAAGAAGAATATGAAACACAATCCTAAGATTTGGGCTGGTAAAACTATCTCATCCCCTGTAAGACCTAGTCACCTGTATTTTCACTGGACAAAATTTTACAAACTTGATTTATGGTGGAGATTGATGCAAGATAACCAGGACACAGTAGCACCATTTTTCAAGGTGGTCATATCACACAAATCCCTCTGGCAAAAGGTCTTGAATTCATGTACTAACAACCACACTAAAATTTTGAAGCTAGTTGAGTGTGGAATGAATGTGAAATCAAAAGTGCATCAGTGACACGTCACAATCAATAAAATTGCAGCCACAGATGTGTCTCAGCACCACACTGGTAGAGGATCTGCATTGCCCCTGAGCAATGAATGGCCTGGAGTTTTTTTGTTGACTCACCAAGCTTGAGCTGAGCTCCCCATTAGTGTCCACTCTTATCTGCTGGCCTCTGAGTCCTTTGAGTTGGCCAAACTAGACAACATAGCATTGATTCTCAGGATTGCAGCATCACATTAGTAGGAATGGCAAGAGTCAAAAAGTGCTCACTGGCCTTGCAAGCATAGTTCTACTCAGTACAGGCCTCACAATGGTGAAAGGGTGGCAGCAATATTGATGAAAACTCACCAAACATCTTTCACATTGAGTCCCATTTCAAAAACAGCCCAACATCCCCTGCCATCATCACACGGTGTCACATCCTGAAGCTTTCCCTACCCATACAACACACTTCTGGCCCCTTATGATCAAACCCCAAACCCCAAACCCCGGACCCCAGACCCTGGACTTTACCTTAGATTTTCCCCTTCACTTGATATCCCAAATCCTGTATTTCCCATCCTGGACTGCTGTATTTCCGTCCTGGTCTTTCATACTCCTATCTTGGCTATCTCTTGACATATGTTCCTTTCCTTTGACATCCCTTGACATTTACAGTTCAGTTCCTATCAATAATTCCCTTTCCCCCTGCTTCACAATTATTGCGCCATCATCCTCATACTTTACTCCAGAAACCTGAAACCCTGATTCATCCAATATACTTTAACAGTTTTATATCTTCCAGACTCTTCAGTATATAAACCCGCCTTTACTCTGTAACATTTCCTTAGTTTGAATATCAACTAAATCATGTTCTATTCTCTGAAGTCTCAACTTCACTCTGAAACCTCTCTCAGTCCTTAAGTTGAGCTTAGGGTTGACGTCTGAACCTCTGCCTCGAAATTAAGAGAAAGAACTCATACAGGGGTGCAGCACATAAGCTGAAGCCAAAGTCCCTTGCCCCTCCGACCCCCCTCAAGTATTCCCAACCCCTTATGCTTTTCCCTGTGCTCTGGACTCTCTGGGAATTCCGGGATTGAACCTGGACTTGACACACAATCTCAACACCGTGACGTGGATCTGCTGCAAGTTGCCCTCAATGAGGTGCAAAACAAACTACACAGTTCCAGGGTGACCCTGGCTGAGTGCACAGAGCAAGTTGCTCTGCAAGAATCTGAGCTTGTTTGTCAGGCGACTGCATTGCATCAGACCTACAATGACTTGAAATGTACCCAGGACAAGCTTCAAACCACCTGTGTGAAGCTGGACCAAACCTCCAATCTATTGATGACTACTGATGCTGCATCACAGCACTGGTATGCACAGCTTCATCTCAAATGCTACAAAGCTGCATGCTGGCAAGGGAAAGCCCAGGGCATCAGCAGGCATGTAAAGGAACTGGAGAATGTCCTTATACTGTCATTACAAGAGGCTTCTGCTGTGAAACTAAGGGTGGCCATCCTGACTCTTCTATGTCAGCCTTATCAAATAGGTCCATCAATCATCCTGCCAATGGGGCTGTAGGTAGTGAGGGCACCATGATGCTGGATGATTTTGATGACACAGCAGACAATTCGGAGTCTGATGATTAACCACAGCACTAGAGCTAATTTTTATTCATTTATTCCAATGATAGTCATGATAGGTATAGACAATTGAGCATCAAGATGAAGTAAATTGACCAACAACTTATCATAAAATATCATTATATATCATTGTGAAGCTTGTCTGATTGGTAAGTGTAACTGATTACCAAATACCATATTGCTGATAACCTAATGGTATTCCTTTTTCAGCATTACAACATGATGATAACAATCTTATCAACTCATATCAGATTGAGTGTTGAAAGATCATGGCTGATACATTTGTAACATGTCAGTCCAGGACTACATGTATTCCACTACAAGGAATCTATCTTTCTGGGATTGTAGGATCAGAGATGTGGCTTTTTGACATTAACTTGACAACTGAAAGGTAATGTCATCTCAAAAATTATCCAATCATGTTGTATTGATATTTATTTGTCACATCTATCTGGTTATAGCAGCTTCTCACCATTTTCCTGATGCAGACTGTGTCAGCCAAAGCCCAAGCTCCCAGTCTGTACAAGACACAAATAGATAGTAGAAGTTTGAATGCCACTGTTCCAAAAACTGGTCCTGATTAAAGCACTGAACAAATGACTCCTGCTCTTGCTTGTAAGTCACAGAAGCACCAGAAAACTCCTCTACTAAGCCCAGTTGAGGAGCTGGATCTACATCCATCTCATTGTCTGAATGATTAAAGTCTCTTGGGCTTGGCAGGTTCCAACCTCCAAATCCTGCTGGAGGCCCAGATGATGGCACTGGACATGCTTTTGGATGGGTTTTTGGCTTGGAGGCTTGGTCAACCAGTTTGCCAATCTGGACCAACTAATCCACTCATCCATGGCAGTGAGAAGATGGCTGGTTCATGTGTCACAAAATGGCATTGTCTGATGGTAAGATCTTGCTACAGCTTGGGCAATGAGACATGTTGGAGACTACCCACTAGTAAGGAGTGCGGTAATGAGAGTGTGACCACTTGTCACACTCTGCTCACCAAGCCTTTATGACTAGTTTTTCATAACAAGTTGCCAAGTTCCAACCCCCCTTCTAGTTATAACTGCTAGGGCTCAGGATGTCAGATAATGGCATGAATTTGCTTGCTCCTTCCCCATTTCCTTCATCAACACTGTCCTTGAGTTTTGGCCTCTCCCAAGTTTGTACTCCCAGTTTGGTGATGGTCAGAACTGATCACCAGGGTGCCTCCCCAACTTCACGCATACCCCCATCCTCCTTACTACAAAATACTCCTTCACATTTGCATTCATCAGAGGATGACATGGACATTGGCACTTTTGACTCTGGTACTGAATTAATTGACACAAACAAAAACCATCAGAACCCCTAGGTATATTATAACCCAAGATGTGCTGCCAAAGACCATGCAGCTACATGGCTGAACATGGCTGAACCTGATGCACCACACCTTTACTTGGAGGCAGCCCATGCTAGACGAGTGGTTTTGTGGGCTTGGATGGAGCTTGTCACATGTGAGCTTTCAGAGCAGGTATTGTGCATGCAACTTCATTGTTTGAGGATTCAACACTTCAAGAGAGAGCTACAGGGTGCCAACACCATCATTGGGCAGTGATGTGACACAGTTCACCACTCTGGACAACCCCTTCATTCCCCCATTATGCAATGTCATTCACCACACCCACAGTGTGTTTCTCATAAGTCCCTATTTCCATGCATCACGAATAGCCTTATTTACTCCAAATCAAGACTCAGACACTTGGACTTCCCATAATGAGGAATTCTTTGCAGATCTCTGTTAGTGCAACATGTACATTGCTATGATGAATATGTCTTACAGTATTGTCATGGGTTGACTCATGCTACAAACAAGCCAGAAAAAGAAAAAGAAGCATGGTAGGGACCTGAGAATAATAATGAAGGTATGACTTATTAGTTATCTGGAAATGTCTGGGACAAGCTGGATGGAGTCTAAGGCCAGTCTACTCTCTGACCATAGGCTAGTCCAATCTGGAAGCAGTGTAATGCCATTCTTCTGCCTGACCATAGTCTAATGTCATTCTTTTGCCTGATCATAGTCTAGGCCAGTCTGGTAAAACTATAATGCTATGAATACTATGAGATATCTATAAGGAGAGTTAGTGTTTGAAAGTCCGGTTGGGGAACCTCAGAAGACCAACAACCAAACTGAACTAGGACCGTCAGCAACCAAACATTGGTCACCATTGGTCTTGGTCTTTCATGGTTTTGGTTTCGGTTGCCTGAAACATCCGGGGAATGGAAAACTGGTGAAACCAGTTGTGACCGGTTGTGAACAGGACTGGTTACATGTAGTATACAGTTACAGGCAGTAGTACTAGTCTATCCAATAATGAACTCAGAGAACAATGACCTCATCCTGAGTGCGATCAGCTACTGTGAGTTCCTTGTCAATGTGATACAGCTCCTCATAATCTTGAATGACAACCTCCTCATACCCCAGTGAATTTGCTGCAACCCAATCAGTAATGATGCCTCGCCAAGCATGCTTCAAGACCTGCAGCTCCTCAAAAACCTCTGAACCCAAGCATGAATGTCGATCAGTTGCAATTTCAGCACCAGCAGAGAAGAGGTGCTCGCAAGGGACAGATGACACCGGAATGGCACAAATATCTCGAGCAATCTTGGCAAGGGTTGGGTAGATAGATGAATGCTTCTGTCCTTTCATCAGTCTCGAAACCTTGATGCGGTGACAATGTGACTCACCAACCACCATGCAACAATATCCATGTCTTTTGAGACGTTGGATGGAAGATCATTGAGGTAGCAACGTAGCTCAGCAGCCCACCCAAGGGTGCTTGTGTGGCTTGCTTTCTCCATGAGTGAGCGGCGGTGCCGGTTGAATTCAGATTCCAGTGACTCAACACCTGCCTTGCCACGTGACGGCATCATGTTTGACATCTTGACATCTTCGGCAGTCATCAACTCCTTCCAGTAATCCACCATAACGCCTTTGACAACCTGTAAAGCCTTGTTGTGCCAGTTCCTTGCTCCAGGATTGCCTGCAGCGCGTTCTGCTGCTTGCTCCTCAGGTCCACCCCACACCATCTTGATATAATTGAGCTTATAGTAGGGGTGTAGAACTATGAAGACTCAGCGTGATGACAATGTAGGTTGAAGCGTAAAAGGAGACCTACCAAGAGCAAGAATATACACCGGCTTCTCATCAAACCTGGTATAGTACTTCCCAATCTTGTCGAGCCCTCCTTTGATGGCGCATTTGTATATTTTGTATTTCTCATTCACCGTTTTTGCCTCCCATGCCGTTTGTAGCTCCTCAAGGGCTGGAATTGCTCGCCAGAGTGTTGGATGTCCATTGGCAGAGAAATATTGCTGGATGTTGTTTGCATCCTAAACCAATCATAAGGTTGTTAACGCACCCGCTGCGAACACGATGACTCAGATGGAAATGAACTTACTGAAATGATGGTCCTCGTGTCATTGACTCGGTCCCAATCAGATGGCTTGAATGAGAAGGCGGTCCATGGGATGTGCTTAACGACACTTCCATTTCGTCTGATAGTCGTGATTGGGCCATAGAGTTCATCAGCTGAGTTGATAAATAAATTGATCGAACTCCCATATGGCAGTTGCAGTCTCAATGTTGGCGATCTTTGTGATGTTGGACATGATGCTGATTCAGGAGAGGTTGAGGACGTGTTCAAGGCATGGGAGGCAGTGTTGGGTTGGGTCAAATGAGTAGATTTGACAGCAATGGAGGAGAGCTTCAATTTTGTCGCATGTTGTATCGTTGTTGCTTGCGTTGTCTGCTGTAATGCAGAACAGCTAAGACAAGAGGATCAGTCAATCTGATTAGTCAAAATCAGCTGTAACATACCTTGCTTGTGCCCTGCGAATCTATGATACCGGCACGCTCACATAGTCCAATGAAGTACCTTCCCAGATTGTCGCCACTGTGTGCTCCAGAGATACCACGAAATGCGATGACCTCCTTGCACAGCTTCCAACCCATCTCCTTGTTGGCCTGAATCCAGTGGGCAGTGATTCCAAGGAAGGCAGCTTTTGTTTGATTGACTGACCAGAGATCGGTGGTGGTGGAGACATGGCCTGTCACAGAAGACTGGCGCAAAGGTCAGAAAGGTAAGAAAATAAATACAGCATTGAAAGACATTACCTGCAGTTTATCTTTGAGTTTCTTTATGAACAATACGAACTTGTTATGAACATAAGTTGAAACGTCATGAGTTGAAGGAAGATCAGCTTTTGTGTTGGCTGGCCGCATTGCTGCAAGGCAGTTTCAAAAGGTGGGCTTGCTTGCAATGGCAAGTGACTGCTGACTCATCAGCTGATGGCGGCCAAATAATACTATGAGAAAAACATAACTGGTCATCACAAACAACAAATTCTGCCACGGATTTCAGGACATCGTCTCGTGAAAATGCTTGTGGACCTGAAACTGCAGGAAATAGTCCTTCGAGACTCATTTGCTTGCCACCTTTCATCTTCTCTTTCTCCTGCAGTTCATTCAGCACGTCTCGTGGAATTGCATGATGGTTCTCTTCGATCTTCTCCTCAGCGCATCGTTCACGATACAACTCGTAGTGACCACGGATATGCTGGCGGCACGAGGAGTTACCACCAACATGGAAAGCTTTTCTTTTGCCATTCTTTGCGACAAATCTATTGTCCTCTCTACAGTGATCAGGTGAGTTATGCCATGCTAATCTGAAACTGATCATATTACTTACTTGCATATTGTGCACCAGCGACCAACAAGAATCTCTACGGTGCCATCCGATACTCCAAATTTTACTTTCATTCGCTTGGAGAATATTGTAAGCAAGTCCTTTGTGTTTCTTTTCCTTGTCTTTTGGAGAGTTGGCACTGTGATGTGGTGTTCCTGTCGCAACCCGTCCTGAACATCACAGTCAGCTGAAGGACTATTCACAGGTCTCATTGGCGAACAAGAAGACTCAGACATACCTCGTCCTCACTTGTCTCAACTATGACAACTCGTCCCTTAGACTCGTCCCCTCCAATGACTTCTTCTGGTTCACTTTCAAGTTGATCAGCTGTATCAAGAATCTCCTCGATGGAGGTTTGACTCTTCCGATGCGGCCGTTTTCCTCTTACTCTACCTGTTGACTTTTTTTTCGAGGTACACGTACGTTCTTCTGCCTTGTCAGTGTCCTCTGTGATGTTGTCATCTCGTTCTGATTTACTATCACTAGTGACAGCCCTTCACTTCTGAGCTTTGGATTTGATGGAAGGTTTTGGATCTTTTGGAGGGCAAGAATGAGTCCCAGTCGTCTTAGTGGTTGAAGCTGCCAGTTCACGGCTTTTTCAGTTGGGACACGTTGTCGATGGGATCGTCGAGCTTCAGACATTGTATGGTAGAAAAGAAGGAAAATACATGTTGATATGCGATGTTATATACCCAATACCTCATGGAGTGCACGAGGCCTCAGCCTGCCAACTTGAAATGCAGATATGGTCTGCACTCCGACGGTCCAGGTCAGTCTTTTGCAAGTTCAAAACTGGTCTTATGAAGACCTGTTGCAACCGGTTGCAACCAGCAGTGCAACCGAAGGTAACCGGTCCTTAGTGGTTCAGTCCGGTTTTCAATGCTACAGTGATAATGACGAAACCGGTTTTGGTCCGGTCTTTCCTAAAAAGACCGGACTAAACCGGACTTTTAATCACTAAGGAGAGTATGGTGCTATGATGCCTATGGTGAAATCCTGAGTTTGCTGATGAAGAGCTTATTGAGAGCTGAGCTAAAGATGTTCTTCAAGATCTGAGACTCTACAGTAAGGGGACTTGAGGTTCAGTATTTATACATGGATGTGATGTGCATGGACCACATAGACAAGAAGATAAGTTGTGAATAACAACCTTACTATACTATAGTATGTACTATACTTGCTATCAAGATAGAACATTAGAGAATATCATAGAATGTTCATGAGTAATCCATGAGTAATCATGGAAGCATAATAAAGTCCTATGCTATTATATGTGATTTCTTCAACACCCGACACACTCATGGCTGATCTTGATGGTGCAAAAGCCAAAGCAAATGGCGAAGGGCTCAGGTAATCTTGTGATTGAACTACAAGTGCTTTGTGCTTTCGTAGGTTGCTTGCATTAGCACGGAGTACAGTAGCGGCCGAGTGCCCGAAATGGAACTTTGTCCAGCTCTGCTCTGGCGAGAAGCATGTGTCACAAATACGTCACATCATGTGATGATTGCTGGTTGTGCATGAGACTTATCTTGTTACTAAGCACTCAACTCCAAATATCCTTGGCCCAAACTTATTTGTGAGGCTCGGAAAGCTCACTTTGAATACCACCAATTACTTCCAGATGCACCACAGGAGATGTCGCCATTGTTGCGCAAACTTTTGGTCAGAGCTTAAGCAAACCACTCAACCAATCCTTGCCAAATTTCGGTCTGAAGTGACTAGCCCATAGCATATACATAGATATAGATGATATAGTATCGCCCTCGAGGCTTGCTGACCTAGCCCCAGGCCAACCTTCGCAGCTCGCCTTTGCCTTTGAACTCAGGCTTGAGACGGGTTTTGACTTTACATCCTCGACGAATCAGTTACGATCGTGCCAGGCACGAAATCCGGGTGAAAAGGTCGATAGATCCACGCATAATCGGGAGCCCAGCATGTAGGCAACGTTTCGCCATTCCATACGTCCACGTACTGATGGAATTTGAAGTAGGGAGCTATGCGGAACAGCGCATGGGTCTGAGAAAGGTCAACAGATCATCATGGCAATTCGGCCACTGGTCACCTTACGGCCGTGGTATAAAGGCAGGCAGACAGAAGCGCGAGCTGCTCACCGGTTGTCACCCTCTAGAAAAATAACTGTTCATCATGCTCTTCATTCTCCCAACGGTCATCGCTACCATGCCTTTCTTCGTGGCTGCAGTTCCTCAGCCTCCCAAACAGGGGGGGACAGCGGTCCCCCTCTCCAGGCGTCTCTCTAAGCCGCTGACTAATCCTGACAAAACCGTCAACTTTGACGCACTCGACTCACATGTTGCTTCGACCAGGGCGTGCGTATCTACTTGACCTCCGAAGTGTCCTTGCGTTTACTTACTTGAACATCCAGTAAGGTCCTTCGCAATCTTGATAACTTTGAGAAGAACACTGGTGCCCCACATCCGTCTGCTCTGCAAGGCGTTCAGAAGCGCGCATCCGTCGGAAACAACTTGTACGAGCACAATGGACTATGGTTCGGCACCATTTCGGTTTCAATACCTTCAAGAAACTTCTTAGGTCCGCTTGCATTTCTCAAAATGCATGTGTAGCTCACTCTCTAATAGTTGTATATGACACTGGTTCGAGGCACGTATTGGTCATCTGGGACATTTATGAGGTGAACCTCTCACTGAATTTGATTACAGCGACTTTTTTTTGCCAGGTCCCGGATGTGGACAGCCTTGCTATGGCCACCATATATACGATCCCTCGACTTCTGAGACTGCCGTCGACCTGCAAAGGACCTTCTTTCTCCATTATGTGAGCGGGGAAAGTGTTTCCGGCCAGCAGTACAACGACACTGTCTCGATTTCCGGACTCACGGTACGTTTTTGTTTTGGGTATCGTTTCGACGTCCTCGATTCTAAGGATCGAGCAGGCTACTGATCAAGCCGTCGGTGTTGCATCGTGGATACCCCCTAGCTTCCATTCCGTGAATTTCATCGCGGATGGTATAGTGGGAATGGCATTCGCATCTATTTCCAGATTCGGTGCGAGCCCTGTCTTCCAGACTCTCGTTTCCCAGGGCCAGACAGACGAGCCCGTGTTTGCATTCGGTTTCCTACCCCCTGGGCCCCAGCTATACATCGGTGGTACTAACCCGGACATGTATACTGGCGACTTCAGCTACGTTCCGGTCATCGAAAATGTAAGCCATCGATACTACAGTGATGTCCCAACGGTAGTTGATCCGGCGTATCTAGGGTTTCTGGCGAATTATCATGGACAACATATTGGGCAACGGAGAAATCATATCAACCAATGTTCCCGCCGTCGTTGACAGCGGGGCCGACCTCATACACGGTCTCCCTGCAGACGTGGCAGCTCTATACGAAGCCATTGGCGGTACCGATTCGTCCGATACTTATCGCCCAGGCTACTACACCTGTATGTTCCTAGCCTACGTCATCTGCGGCACTTATTTACACCCAAGTAGTTCCTTGCAACAATGTCCCCAAGGTGAACTTCACCTTGGGTGGCACATCCTTCGGCATCTCCGCTGAGCAATTTAACCTCGGAGCCATCTTCTATGGCTCACCTAATTGTGTTGGCGCCATCGTTGCCACAGACGCCATTTGTGAGTGTCCGATTTACTCTCATGTTGTGGTGAGTTGGTTGCTGATGCTGGTGACAATGAACCTCAAGCGAGTTGGATTGTTGGCCACTCTTTCCTCGCTAACGTTTACACTGTTTTCGATGTTGGCAACATGCGCGTTGGGTTTGCTACCCCTGTCAATACGTAGCCTACGGCGCTCTTCGATATTGGTGTTGCCTGGGCCTATCTATCTCATCCCTAGTTTCGCCCCTCACGGAACATCTACTTGACAGCGTAGGATACCTTGATATGGCATTATAAGGGTTTATATAACCATGATTTTTCCTTGCGCAATGACTTTGTAATGCCTTGCAATGTTATGTAAAGCCTTGTCGCGCTTTCCCCTGGCCGTCGATGTATAAAGCTCCCAGTAGAACTACCATGTAAAATTGATGTTTCACAATTGGGAAATTTGCATCTGGTTAGTCGTTGTTTGAGCTTGCACCGACACCTAACGGCTCCCTACTTTCGATCGAAAACCATCGACCTGACTGCCATTATGCAAGAGTATGGAAAGCAGGACAATTGTGCTCGTTATTGTACAGTGACTTCTTCCATAAGTGGTAATCACACTTGTCGGACTTCTAACACTTTGGTCCGAGTTACTGCCTTTTTCAGGCAACCTGGCCATGTGTAAAATTATTAAGAAAAATGTGTTTACTTTCTCCCTTCCACAACAACACCTCAAGGTGCCCTCAGAATTCAAAGATAACAATAACATTTAACTCCTACAAGCTCCAATAATTCATCTTGAGTTGCCCGGTTTCAAAATTCAAATTCACAGTTTCTTTTTTTTTATAATTTTGAAGGCTTCAGGATTGTGCATTTGAGCAAGTTTCCTGTCTCTCAACCTGAATGAGAGCTCAAATGCACTTCACAGACATGGGACAAGGTCAAAAAACTCCTCCCAAACTATAGTAGGGTGTTATATGACTCTCTAGGTTACTCAATCATGACCAGATCACAATGTGTCTTGACCTATCTATGTCACATCCCAAAACTTTCCCTACCTATATGACATGTTTCTGACCCCTTATGATCAAATCCCAAACCCCAGACTTTACCTTAGAGGATTTTCACATCAACCCCATATCCTGACACCCTGAATCCTGAATTCCCCATCCCAGACTTTCATATTCATGTCCCAGGCTTTTGTACTCCTATCTTGGCTATCTCTTGACATATGTTCCTTTCCTTTGACATCCCTTGACACTTATAGTTCCTATCAATAATTCCCTTCCCTCTGCTTCACAATTATTGTGCCATTGTCCTTAGTTATTATTCCATCATTCTGATGCCATTCTGATTCATCCCCTTACTATACTCCAGAAACCCAAAACCCGTCAAGTCCAGGTTCAATCCCAGAATTCCCGGATAGTCTGGAATGTGCAGAAGGGCGGAGTTGGTCGGGAATCCCTGAGGGGGGTCGGAGGTGTAAGGAACTTTGGCTTCAGCTTATGTGCTGCGCCCTTGTACGAGTTCTGTTCCTTCATTTCAGGGCAGAGGGTCGGAGATCAATCCTAAGGTCAACTTAAGGACTGA
>MU127435.1:0-40570 GCA_014904945.1 Gyrodon lividus
GACTCCAGTCCCAAGCTTATTGCAGCTCCTTGAGTCGATCCAAACAGTGCATTAGCACTCTCCCAAGCTTCTGGCTTGAACAGGTTGTTGCTGCGCGGGCTTTGGACACACGGGAAGTGGACTTCTGGCAGTCCTTAGCTACATGTCCGGCGGCTCCGCAGAACATGCACAGCTTGAGGTCAAAGCGGCATTTGCGTTCCTCGGAGGTGAGGCGTCTGTCCTTCCTGAGTTTACTGGAGAGGTCAGATGCGGGTTTAGGGGTGGAGGACTTTGCCGACAAGGACGCGGAGGTGTTGGATGGAGTGGCAGGTTTCGGAGATGAAGTGGTCGGAGTACTTTTGGAAGTGGAGGACTGGTTTCCGGAGGGTCGGACTTGGTGAGCGACTTCGGACTTGCGTTCCCAATATCTCCCATCGATAGTCTGGGAGAGAGTCCGGAGCTCTCCTAGGGAACATGGTTTTCCGATGTGGGAAAGCTTGTCTTTGATGTGGTCTGGAAGTCCATTGTAGAAGTGGTGTCGGAGGGCTCCCTCGCCATAACCCCGGACCTGGGAGGCTAGGCGATTGAATTCTACCACGTATTTGTTGATATGCTGGGAGTCTTTCATGGATAGGTGGTTGAGTTGGTGTTCAGCATCACCAACGGGGTCATGGGGGCTGAAGTTGGTCTGGAGCTCGAGGATGAATTCCTGATAGTTGCCTGTCCATCTGGAGGAGGTCGGGCTCGAACCATTCAAGGGCCATACCTTTTAGGTAAGATTGAGCGAAGGTGACTTTTGCGCGGGGACAGTCCTGGAAGTTCAGCTCACACTGGACCAAGAAGGCCCACAGCTTGCGAGGGTCAGTCCCGTCGAAGGTGTCAGGTTCTCACACCTTCGCGCGTGGAGATGAGGAGTTTTTGGATTCACGGTCATGGCACGATAACTCAGCAAGGCCGCGGACTGCGTTTGCAAGCGCCATGATAGGGTTAGGCGGAATTGCATTGTCGGGGTTGTCGTCATCGGAGGGGTAGACCGAGACGTTGGGATGGTAGCCTTTGTTAGCAAAGAACGGAGATACTCCTGTGGTAGTGCTAGGGGCATTGTTGTACATGAATTCTGACCAATTGTCCTGTTGGTAATTGCAGTAGATTCTGAGGTACTGCTCAAGGGTCTGGTTTGCTCATTCTGTTTGCCTGTTGCCTTTGGGATGGTATCCCAAAGTGAGGTGCAGGCGGATGTCGAGGGCTTTCCCAAGGGAACGGAAGAAATGGGAGATGAACTCAGAACCCTAGTTGGAAGTGATGTGGGAGGGAACTCCGTGCTTGGAAAACACGTGAAGGAGGAATAATTTCACGAGGCTCAGAGAGTTGATAGTGTTGTGAGTGGGAATGAATATGGGTTGCTTGGAAAGGCAGTTGATGATTACAAGGATTGCAGTGTACCTGCTGGAGGAGGGGAGTTGTTTGATGAAGTCCATGGAAATGGAGTTCCAGGGTTTTTTGGGGATTGGGAGCTGCTTGAGCATCCTGTAGGGGCGGTGTCTAGGAGTTTTAGCTTGGGCGTAGGAAGTGCAGGAACTGACATAGTTTTTGATGAAGGTGTGGAGTCCTGGCCAAGTGTATTCCCAATGGATGAGCTCTAATGTCCTGTTTTGCCCAAAGTGTCCGGACAGGGGGTGGTCATGCTTGTATCAGAGGATGCGAAGATGTAGGTCCTTAGCTTCCGGGACAAAGATGTGATTGTCAAGTGTCAGGAAACCTTCGGGGTTGACAGCCCATCGGGAGTCTGACAAGTCCGAGAGTCAGGGGGAAGCTATGGGGTTGGAGAACAGGGATTCTAGGATGTCCTTGTGAATGTCTTTGATGTCAAGCAGAGATGAGGCCTGGAGGACCGTGGCTAGTAGGATAGTGGCTCATAGGGATGAGGCGAGCTGCTCCTGAGTGAACACCGGGCGGAGGTTATGGGGATTGACGCAAGCATAGTCCTTATCCCCCTTTTTGGGGTAGACATCCCAGTGTCTAGTGAGGGAATCGAGCTTAGCTCCTAAGCAGATGACAAGGTTGAATTGGGATAGGAATTCCAACCAGCGGGGCAGGACTTTGGAGGTGGAGAAATATTCCAGATTTTTGTGATTGGTGACAACATCAATAGGGGTGCCAGAACCTTCAAGGTAATGATGCCAATGCTGGAAGGCTTCATGGATAGTGAGGAGTTTCTTATCATGGGTGTCATAGTTGAGTTCCGGGGCTGTCAGGGTACGGGAGTCGAATGCGACAGGGCAGAATTCCTCGTTGTGACAATGGATGGAGAGGATTCCTGCGATAGCATAGTCTGAAATGTCGGTCTCGACTGTGATAGGACAGTCCGGAATCCAGTGAGTAAGGATAGGGGCTCAGGTGAAGGCATCTTTGAGCTGGGTGAAGGCAGAGTGGCAGGAATTGTCAAAGTTCCAGGGGGCATTTTTCTGAGTGAGTTGCGTAAGTGGGACAACAATATCAGAGTTGAAGATGAGTTGACAATAGAAATTGGCAAACCTGAGGAAGGATTGAACGTCCTTGACTTTCTGGGGTTCAGGCCAATCCCGGATCACTTGGACTTTTTCTGGGGCCATAGTCAATCCCTGGGGGAGAGACGGTAGCCCAGGTATTTGACGGAGTCCGAGTGCCACTCACATTTGTCCAGTTTGGTGTAAAGTCTGTGTTTCCAGAGACACCGGAGGACTTCCCAGACATGTTCCTTGTGAGAAGCCATGTCATTGGAATAAATGAGGATGTCAAGATAGACCACGACCCGGACATCTAGGAGGTCCGTGAAGACGCTATTGACAAAACGCTGGAAGGCCGCAGGGGCATTGGTGAGCCCAAAACGCATCACCAGCCACTTGTACGAGCCATAGCAAGTCCAGAAGGTGGTTTTCCATTCATCCCCAGGAGTGATGCGGATAAGGAGATATGCATGGCGGAGGTCAATTTTGGTGTACACCTTGGCACGGCTAGGGGAATTGAGGAGGTTGGAGATCAGGGGTAGGGGATAGTGGTCTTTTTTCATGATTTTGTTGAGTCCTCGGAAATCGATGCAGAGGTGTAGGGATCCATCCTTCTTGTGGACAAAGAGGACAGGAGCACCATGAGTGGATTTGGACTGGCAGATGAAGCCGTAGTTGAGGTGTTCATCTATGAATTCCTGGAGGGACTCAAGATCTGTAGCGGAAACCAGGTAAACAGTCCTGAGAGGAGGGGAAGCACCTTCCTCTAAGTCAATCTTGAGGTCAAATTCCCTGTGGGGCATGAGGGTGTCAGCCTTGCACTTACTAAAGACATCAGGGAAGTTGTGGTAGTCCAGAGGGATGGAGGACAGATTGACTTCTTTGGGAGTTTTGGGATCAAGGGATACGGAATGGAGTTTGGAGTCCTGGGGACAGAGGTGAATGCTAAACTGCTTGGAGCCATTGAGTTTGCATGCATGGACAAAGGCAGCAGCATTGACAAATGAGATGCGAGGAGCTTTGTGAGGCGGCTTGTCGGGAATGTTGGAGTGAGATAGGGGAACGGAGTCCAGAATCTCCAGAGGTGACGTCAGGGTCATTGGCAAGTCTTGAGCCGGAGTTTGGAAAGTAATACTGCCCAATACTCAGTCAATCGACGGATTGTAGTGGGTGAGCCAGTTGTGTCCTAGAACAAGGGAACAAGAGGAATCCAATGGAGTAACATAAAATGTATCGGAGGTGACAAAGCCAAAAGGGAAATGAACGGAAAGGTCAACAGCATGGGTAATTGTAGAATTGGAAGTACCATCAAAAAGCTTTAATGGAATAGGGGGAACGGAATATGTCAGAAAATGGTGTTTGTTAATGAAAGCAGTATCAATGAAACAATCAGTAGAACCACAATCTAACAAAGTGGGAAGCGGGAATTTCAGAAAAGAAGTCAGGAAAAGAAATAAGTGGCATAAGGGCCTTGGGATCTGTCAAGTCCAGGTTCAATCCCAGAATTCCCAGATAGTCCGGAGTGCACGGAATGGCAGAGTCAGTCGGAAATCCCTGAGGGGGGTCGGAGGGGTAAGGAACTTTGGCTTCAGCTTATGTGCTGTGCCCCTGTACGAGTTCTGTTTCTTAATTTCAAGGCAGAGGGTCAGAAGACAATCCTAAGGTCAACTCAAGGACTGAAGGGGGTTTCAGAGTGAAGTGGAGATTTCGCAGGATAGAATGGGATTTAGTTTATATTCAAACTAAGGAAATATCAGAGAGTACAAGCAGGTTTATATACTGAAGAGTCTGGAAGATATAAAACTGTTAAAGTATGTCAGACAAATCAGGGTTTCAGGTTTCCAGAACAAAGTAAGGGATGAATCAGAATGGCATCAGAATGATGGAATAATAACTGAGGGCAATGGCACAATAATTGTGAAGCAGGGGGAAAGGGAATTATTGATAGGAACTGCAGATGTCAAGGAATGTCAAAGGAAAGAGACATATGTCAAGAGATAGCCAAGATAGGAATATGAAAGTCTGGGACGGGAATGTGAAAGTCCGGGACGGGGAATACGGGGTTTGGAATATCCAATAAAGGAGAAATCTTCTAAGGTAAAGTCCAAGGCTCGGGATTTGGGATTTGATCATAGGGGGCTGGAATTGGGCCAGATGGGTTAGGAAAGTTTCAGGATGTGACAGATTGTTGGGGTATGGAATATGAATATGGAATAGGGAATAGTTCAGGATTTGATCATGAAGGGCTGGAAATGATTTAGACATATGGAGAAAGGTATGGGATGTGACAACAGGAACCAGTCAGAGAAACATGAAGTCCAAGACACATATAAATGAGATGACAGGACCTGCAATGTATAGAAAGGACTTAAAATAATAAATAGGATAACAGGGCCTGGGTGGACCACTGCTGGTATGTTGGCTGGCCGAGGAACAAGGCCATGGCAACATATCCCCAGCAGTGGTTCATCCATGGCCCTGTGGTGTACAAAGGAGGATTCCAAACTCATTCTCTACTTATGGATGATAATATAATCAAACAGGGGGATTCCAAACTTATCCTCTACTTAGATTAAATATATTATCAAAAAGGGAGCAGCTAGCTTGAACACACGGTCACACCTGTGGCAAAGTCACAACGGGCTAAAACAGTATATACATAAACTGTTCAACTGGGCCAAAAATTTGGCCAAAACCTCGTGGGAAGAATTTCAAATCCACTGTATTTCAACATATTTTTACCCGCCGCATTCCAATCTGGTGTTGGTTTGGGCCAAAAAATTGTCGACTTTGTCTGTCCGCAACTGTAGCCACTATATTTATATTTATTTAGGTATTTCACTGGACCATCGACGGTCTCGTCATTGATCCTGACACTGCATCATGGGTCAGCAGGCCTCACCTTCGGAGGCACTTGAACATCCACTCCCCCCCACCCATTTCTACTCAGTCGAGTACCCAGGTTACGTGCAACCTTCTTCTGTCGCACTCGCAGTCCGCAACTTCGGAGGCCCGTCTCGTCTTGAGAACGCATTTAAGCGCACAGCTACAAAGAGCGAAGCTTTACTTGAGCTAAACCTGCGACCAGGCAACCCTTATGCACATCCGATACCGGGAGACGTCGTCGGGACAAGCAATATCCTCATCAAGGTCACTAAGCGGAAGCGTCGGAAAGTGGACGGCGATCGGCAATCCGAAGGGATCATTGGGGAGTATATTGCAGAGGCGGTAGGCGTCATCCTGAAGACAGCTCGGTTTCGCAGTGAGTCGCCCGCGTTACTGTACCTAATACACGTATTCACCGTGGCGTAGGCATGGCCGATTATCAGTTCCAACCTGATATGTCGGACCCTGTAGCACAATTGCGACTGGCCATGGATAGAATGGATGGTAAGCGGGTACGCTCCGAAGTCTTCACTGGTGAAATAGCATTGGTCGGTAGTCGATGCTATCAGGATGTACACCGTACCCGAAGAAAAAGAAGACTACGTCGTCTCGGCACTGTCGGAAATCCAGCCTCCGATCGACCCCCAGCTCGCTCAGGAAAGCGGACAGGCTACCTCTGCTACTCGAAGTAATCTGAGGCCTTTTCCTCCGCCTATATTCGGCCGACAAGGGATCCCTCAGAACTATAAGTGAGTCATATTCCTTTTGCTGAGCCAGGGCTTGACATCGTGTAGCTTCAAACAAAACCCTGCGTCAATGGCCACGACTGTCATCAACGAAGAAACAGGCGAGGAACGGAAACGACTCATTAACAGGGGCAGATGGAAGGGTTACGGTCCTGCGACGATCACTTTCGCAGATCCAAATGTCAGCCATTTCCTTTGGATTATCTGTCGAACTACCTGCACGTCTCTATAGGTCCCTGAACATCCAATCCCTGCCGTTCAGCAAGCACGTAATCAAGTCAAACCAGAACTTCTGGAACGAATCACAAAAGTTCTGAGTGCAGCACCCACTGCTTTCTGTGCTCTTGACTGAACGTCTTCCTAGTTAGTGCAAGACCGTCCAATTTGGACACGTGCTGCCCTATATAATCAGTTCAACCCAGCGGATGTCAGAGAGATACACAAGTATGCCCTTTCACGTGCCGTTGGCCCCGTGTGTTAGCTGACGGTATACAGCTCCAAATTGCTGCTTCCGCTGGTGTGCTATATGTTCCAGGATGGGCCATGGCGGGACACTCTCATTCGCTTCAAGTATGATCCGAGAAAAGATGTAGGGGCTCGACTGTAAGCATACGTTGGGAGGTAAAAGGTCTTTTTTTCATTCACTACGTATATAGCTATCAACGCATCTATTTCCGGAATGCAAACCATCCCATGTCGCGGGTATCCATTGTCTCTCGGCGACAGGAGGGAAGGTCAGCTGCCACGTACAATGCCAGGTCCATTGAACAAGAGGGGGCGGCGGACGTTGACCGACGGTAAGTAGTAATAGTCTTCCTTCCTGCGAAATACCTAGATCCATCTTTTCCAGGAAATCTCACGTATTCGACGGTGTCGCGATCACCAGGGAAACGGCAGCTTTCCAGCTATGTGATATATATGACCCTATGTTGAGAGAGATGATCGAGGAAGAAGAAGAGTTGCGCGAAACTTGTGACGTGAGTACCCAGGTCTTTTCCTTCCCTCCTCTCCTACCTCATGCGCTGCAGGAACGAGATGGATGGTATAGTACACATGCTTTTGAGAGGATCAAGACTGTCTTGCGTCACAAATTCTTTTCACTGCTCCAAGGCTATGTTGCGACCCAGGAAGAGTGTGAGGCGCTGCTCGAGGAAGGGGCAGGTCCGAAGAAAACCCAAACAACCCGAGTCAAGAAACCCAAGTACGGCAAACACAACATGGCCAAGGGGGCGCTGCGGCCAGAAGATGCAGCAGTAAGTTACCTCAGGACGATTACCCTTGTATTCGGGCTTCACTTTCCTGTACGTTTTCAGGCTGCAAGATTGCAAGCCGCTCTGGAACGCAATGCGAAGGACTTACAGGCTAGTCGGAGGGAGAAGTTAGGGCATCAGTCTCTTACACCAGATTCCAGATCGTGACGCAGATATGATATTGACGCGATGCAAAGTTATTTTCATGACTCTAAGCCATACTGCATAGTCATGGTATGTGATACATATATGTCGAGTGTGATCTGCGTATCTGTGACTCCTTACCGTCACAGTAGCGATAAGAGCAGGAAGGGAGCCACGAAAATCATGATGTATTTTCTTCTTTCTCTGCGCGTGCTTTCCGCTGGAGAAGAATAAGCAGAGGTGCGTTGATAAAGGGACATTGAGCTTACCGATCCAACAAGTGCGTAGAGAGCGTTCTTGCGGAACTGCACAGGAAGAATCAGGATCACAATGTAGCATATCAAATGTATGACTTGAGCACACCTTAGGGTCAACCTACCCAGCCAATAGGTCAGCTCGCTTATCACGTATACAGGAAGTCCAAGTACATACCCCCTTCAAGGACCGTGTCCGGTTACTCGTTGGCCTCTTGATGCCATTGCGGTGGGCCTTACGGTTCTGGTTGTGGTTGGTATGGCTGGCAAAGGTGTCAGCCTGGGTGTCAGAGGGGTTGGGTGGAACGCGCGTACTTCTTGGATTTGGCCATAACGTCGACGTGAATACTCGGGGGCTGTTTGCTTGTCGTCGACGGTGGCGTGGAGGTGGTATATTGGATGGCTGTGGCTGAAAAACTATGCAGTTGAGGAACTGAGCTCTCGGCAGTTTCCTTGTCACTGCAGCGTCTGCTTACATAAACACCATCGTATTCCGTAAAGCTCAGTCGGCCGACCAATATCGGCCGAGCTGACCATAAGTATGGGAGGAGGCCATAAGTGGTCTAGATAAAAGCTTCGAGTTGAACTGTTCGACAGAACAACACACATACTACCACTATCAGAACATCTGTAACAACATGCCAGCCCCCGTCACTGGCCCACGTACTTTATACGATAAGATCTGGGATGATCATGTCGTGTGAGTCTCCTATCTGAGAAATACACTACTGCTGGCAAGCTCATTGATCCCCAGAGATGTCATGGAGGATGGACTAGCGCTTATCTACATCGATCGGTATGTGCCGAGGACTTTTGGGCATGCACTTTAACAAATCTTGGCTCGTAGTCACCTTGTTCACGAGGTTACCAGCCCTCAGGCATTCGAGGGATTGTAGGTCTACTGCTCGTTTGCAACGACGTAGGCTCATCACCCGTCCAGGAGGACCGCCGGTCGGACAGTTCGCCGGCCAGATTGCACTCTTGCAACTGTAGATCACAATATTCCGTGAGTGTTCTTGATTATTCAGAGATGGCACAACCCTGAAACGATACAAGTACGATCTCGCGCAAAAACTACAAGTCCGTCGATACATTTGTAGCAGAACCTGACTCCCGTGCACAATGTTCTGCAGTTGAAGAAAATGTCAAAGAATTTGGTCTGACCTACTTTGGGCTGGCGGACCGGCGTCAGGGTATGTACTTGTCTCCTCCTAACAAGTTCTATACTAAGAATTCTTCAGGAATTGTACATGTCATCGGACCCGAACAGGGTTTCACAGTGAGACCGATTTGCTTCCTGTTAGGATGTAATCTTGAATGAATCCTTGTAGCTTCCGGGCATCACTTGTGTGTGCGGTGATTCACACACCTCTAGTATGTTTTCAGTTTTTGGCTTTCTGCACCTGCTGATCATGCTTTTATATAGCCCACGGCGCGTTTGGGTCCCTGGCGTTTGGAATTGGGACGTCAGAGGTCGAGCATGTCCTTGCTACCCAAACCTTGCTGCAACGCAAGGGAAAGAACATGCGCATTACTGTCGACGGTGAACTGGCCGAAGGCGTGAACTCGAAGGACGTCATTCTACACATCATCGGCCTCATTGGAACTGCTGGAGGTACAGGCCATGTCATCGAATACGCCGGCTCTGTTTTCCGGAGCTTCAGTATGGAGGCTCGCATGAGCGTCTGCAACATGAGTATTGAGGCTGGTGCTCGGGCTGGTATGGTTGCACCAGACGAAGTCACGTTTGAATACCTGCGCAACCGTCCCCTAGCTCCCAAGGGCGAGGCTTGGGATCGTGCTGAAGCCTACTGGCGCACTCTCAAGAGCGACGACAATGCAATGTTCGATGTCGAGCTTCAGATCAATGCCGCCGACATACCGCCCACTGTAACTTGGGGCACCTCTCCTCAGGATGTCGTTTCCATTACTGGCTCCGTCCCAGATCCTGCAACCGCGACCGACCCCACTAAACGGGCTGCTGTAGAACGGTCTTTGGCTTACATGGGGTTGCAACCGAATACACGCATGGAAGACGTCATTCTGGACAAGGTTTTCATCGGCTCCTGCACCAACAGTCGCATCGAAGATCTTCGCTCTGCTGCTCGAGTCATCCTGACCGCTGGACCCGACGCCAAAGTCGCACCCAATGTTCATGCCATGGTTGTTCCTGGTTCAGGATTGGTCAAGCAACATGCGGAGGCAGAAGGGTTGGATACCATCTTCAAGCGGGCTGGCTTTGATTGGCGTGAAGCTGGATGCTCTATGTGCTTGGGCATGAATCCTGACCAGCTTGCTTCAGGCGAGCGCTGTGCCAGCACAAGCAACCGCAACTTCGAAGGGCGTCAGGGTGCAGGGGGGCGGACCCACCTTGTCAGTCCAGCCATGGCAGCAGCAGCGGCCATGACGGGAAAACTTACCGACGTGCGAAAATTCTTGAATGCAGACGGCGGTGCCAAGATTGCTGAGGCTGCCAAGCTGAAATCAGCAAGTGCACTCGAATTCCTAACCGACCCAGTCCTTCCACCTCCTGAGCCTCGGCCTCTCACTCACACATCGGTTGTATCTTCTATTTCCCTCTCACCGTCTTCGGGCTCTGGTGTTCCGAAGTTCGTCATCGTCAAAGGTACGGCAGCGCCTCTGCACATGGCCAACGTTGACACGGATATGATCATTCCTAAACAATTCCTCAAAACGTTGAAGCGCACTGGCCTCTCCAATGCGTTATTCTACGCCCTCCGCTTCGATCCCAAGACAGGAGAAAAGACCGACTTTGTCTTGAACCGCGCACCATATGACCAAGCAAAAATCCTCGTTGTCAGCGAGCCAAACTTTGGCTGCGGTAGCTCTCGCGAACACGCTGCCTGGAGCTTGTAAGCTCTCCTACCGCACTTGGTCGTCGTGAACTAATTAACTAATGGGTTTCCATGGCAGGAATGACTTCGGAATTCGCTGCATTATTGCACCCAGTTTCGGTGAGATCTTCCGGAATAACGCCATGCAAAACGGGATGCTCCCTTTGCCACTCTCGCACGAGGAGTGCAAAGACCTCGCCGCAGATGCCGAGGCAGGCGTGGGGCTTGAAGTTGATCTCGAGAGACAGCAGGTGAGACGGGAGAATGGAAAGCCAGCGATTCCCTTTACCGTGGATACCTTCCGGCGTCATTGTTTGTTGAACGGGCTGGATGACATCGCTTTGACGATGCAGAAGGAAGATGCCGTTGTTGCATTTGAGCAGCGCAGAACCGCGGTTTGGCCATGGTTGGATGGTTTCGGGTACAAAGGGAACAAGATACCCATTACGCCTGCGAGGACGAACAAGAAGACAGAATGGTGATGTTGTGGTCTCCTTGAAAGTCAGGTTAATTGCTGT
This sequence comes from Gyrodon lividus, assembly GCA_014904945.1. NCBI lineage: Eukaryota > Fungi > Basidiomycota > Agaricomycetes > Boletales > Gyrodontaceae > Gyrodon > Gyrodon lividus. Next base: position 11,119 of record MU127435.1, read on the forward strand.
AACTTGTTACAAATGTTTTTTTGTGAATCTCCCAAAGAAAATCACGTTATACAGTATACACTCCACTGACAGTGATAGCAATGGATTACTTGTTATTAAATACATCCGAGCGCCCAGTGGCACTGTGTGTCGCACTGTACAGCCTACTTGAGGAAGCCTGAAGCAGTTCAATATCTCCTTGCTTTTCTTTCATAGTGCTTGACCTTCTCCATAATTCCTCCGCGTCAGGTTCGGTGCCATAATCGTCGCTCATCAATAACCGAACAGTTCCTTATTTAACATGCCACCAACGACAACGACCACGACGGTTTCTCCAAAATCTCGGGAACCCTGCCCCCAGAAACCTTCACCCAAGCTGGTGAACCAGAGACAAAGTGACCCACAGGCAAAGCAGGAACCCTTGCAGGTAGTCGCCCGCAGACCTCCGATTCCGTTGAAGCAGACGTCTGTGCAGGAGCAGGTGTACACCAAGAAAATACCACACCGCTCCAGCAAACCAATTATCAATTGGTTTCAGCGCAAACTCGCTGGAACAGTCAGGGCAAGGAGGATCCCAGATGGAAACACTGTGAACAGTCAACAAAAGACTGTCCTCACTGGCGAGAGCCGCGTCGGTGTCACCCCAGCACCCACCTCGAGGCCTAACGGACGATCTGTTTCTTCCCCATGGCCGCAGCCCACTCCAGCTTCAGCTCAAAGACAAGGTGTTAACAAGCATAGGAGAGGTATTCCGTCCGCCGCGTCCCAACGGCGGACCATCTCTTTGAATGACGTGGATACCGAGAACCATGTCCTACAGTCCGATGACGAATATAATGCTGATGCCTCCACGCGCCGGTCATCCCTGGCTCGTGACTCGTTGTGGTCTCCTGCGAGTGCCCTTGAAGCTGATGAGGATGCATCATTACGCCCACTCCCCCCCAGCACGCCACCGTCACCTTCTCTTTCACATTCCTCTTCATCATATCTCTCGCACTCGCGCACGTTTCGGAGCATTGCAGCCAGCACCAAACCTACTACTGTCCTTAGTATCGATTTGCCACCTGCAGGCATCGGACACATCGCGCAAGTCCCAGTGACTCCTACATCCCAAACTGCACCACGCCATGCGCCTCATGCTCGTTCGTCATCCACCGGCACCAATGGAGGCTTGATAGGCAGTGGTGCATCCATCACATTTTCTGCCCTTACATCATCCCCCCAGTCTTCATCTCGTCCTCTTTCATCAGTGACACATGTTAACCTCGGCTCTCAAAGTTTGTGTCCCTTGGGATCGAACATCCATGGGTTGCAGGCACCTCTCCATACTGCGCACCACCCACGAAATAATCCACGCCCCTCTTCACCCCCGCTTGACAACGCCTCTATGCTCACGCTTGCTTCGTCAGCGTATGCGATACCCGGTGCGCGTATGGCCATTGGTTCATTAGGGTCTGCCACACTGTCGGGACTGATAGGAGGTGGAGATTCCATCTCTCATCTTGGCGGCAGTGTGCTCGGTGATCCAGAAGGGGAAAATATGAGCCAGTTTCTCCTTGGTGATGACGACCGCCTGGACGTCGACGGGGAGCGGGATGTGGATGCCAGTTTACGTGCCCTCCGACCCAGAAGCTCAAGGAGGGGCAGCTGGGAGAGCGAAGTCAGCGGATGGAGCGCGAGGGTTCTTGGAGCAGGCGCAGGCATAAGCACAGGGAGCAAGAGCCTGTGGACAAGCAACAGCATGAAAACTGGTGGACCACTGAGTTTAGAAGATGGAGACGATGACAGAGCAGATGAGAGTGTAGAGGTTGTTGAGAGTGTGGCAGATGCAAAATTGACCTCGGGACCGGAAGATCAAGGACCTGTACCTATCTCTGACGGCGGTGGTGAAGATGACGACTACAGCCAGTTGGGATCGGAGCAGGATAGAACCCGAGAGGCTTCTGAGGATGTACTTTCGACTTTGGGGCGGTCCACGGGTGCAGCGGCTCTGAAAGCCTCCTCCACAACCCAGGAAACGGAGAAATGACCCCTACCGCACTGCCAGGGCGAGGTCTATCCGCTTCATGTTTTATTCGTCGACACAATATTGCAATCCGTAACATTGACTACTGGCAACCTATCTGCGCTAGCTCAGGTCCATCACGAAGCATAACTGGCCGAGCTTCCACCTATAATCTCTTGTCTTGATACTTGCTGAGTGATTTTTCTTGTTTATTTGATCATACTCTATGCATCATATAGTATAGCTGACTCCTTGTCTTTTTTGCACTGTATATGCGTGTACTGTATCGTTTTCATCATTTTGTCGCTCATTGGCAACCTTCTGCACTATCGTTACCTGTTTTATCTATGATAACTTGAGTTTTTGGCTACATGTATAATGGCAGATACATGACTGAAGACGAAAAATCTGACACTAAATTGATCGCCACAGTAGGACTATGATGGGACAAGCATGTAGAGAAGTATTAGTATTAACATTGAAGAGGCCCTTTGTCACTGAGCACTGAATTCCAGCTTCACCTCATCGTCTGACCAAAGTTCTCTTCTTGTTGCCATCACCGGCCCCGACTCTATCTCCGCGCCAAGGTCACGGGCCTGTCATCTCCGGTTATTCTTTTGTACGTGGTGGCATTTACTATGGTGTTGGCCGATCTCATAAAAGGTTTCTGGTCCAAGTCATCATGGAGCTCTTCGCCCTATCTTCTCTGCTTAGGCCAGTTGTGGAGAATTGCAAGTATGAAACTGGGATTTGTGGGGATCGCCGTTGCCGTCTCCGTGACCGTTGGCGCTCAGGCAGACTGCCCAGACTACACTACCTATGCACAGGTATGAGTTCATGCTCCCTGTTTACATGTGAACTAGAGTCCAGAATGGTCATCTACTAGGCACCTCAAGGCGACCCTTCTTCTGGCCCTTTGGGCTTGCCTTACATGCGGCCTGAACTCGCGTGCCGTACCTTCAACAGCACGTCGGTCGAGGTACGACGGGCCCACATTTGCCTCAAGTCGTCCACTCAGAAGTTCATTCCATAGAAAGTTATTTCAGATATGAAGGCGCGTCTGAAGGACCCTGACATTGCCCGTCTATTCGAGAATACTTTTCCAAATACCCTTGGTGGGCCTCAATCACACAAAATGTTGGAGGTCCCCGTTACTGACCGCAATTGAAAGATACCACCGTCAAGTACTTCAGCAAGGCATGTTGCGCGTTAAGATTGTGTTGCAAGTACTAACACGGCGAACAGGAAGAAAACCTGGCTTTCATCATCACTGGAGACATCACGTCTGTTCATCGGGCGTCTTAGAGTAAATGATTGTACAACTGACGATCGTTTTGTCAGTGCGCAGTGGCTTCGTGACACTGGAAATCAGGTTTGCGTTACAACCCGCGAGCACTTTACTTCATGCTCATGGATGTACTCCAGTTTGCTCACTATCACTCCCTTCTGTCGATTGATCAAGAACTCGCCACTCTTGTCAAGGCAGTCATCAACAATGAAGCACGATATGTCTCCGAGTACCCCTACTGTGGCGCTTTCCAGCCTCCTCCAGAGAGTAATCTGCCACCCTCTCACAACGACTGGGCTGATGGTGTAGTTGTCAATCCGTGAGTGCCCTCACTATAGGTGCCTCATTGACGGGGTGTTGAGATTTTTCATGTCAGCCCCGTCAATAACCAAACGGTGTTCGAGTGCAAGGTATGTATGTTCCGCTGCTGGGACAAACTGGAGACTATGAACCTTTGTATCCGACACAGTACGAAGTCGACTCACTGTGCGGTTTCATCAAACTTTCCGCATCGTACTACCAAGCCACGAAAGACGTGTCAATGATGAATACCAACTGTGGATCCTTTCTTCCTGGTTTTTGGAGTCTGATACTCACGTCCCACAGGGTTGTCCGCAATTGACCAGATCTTTCGCGTCATGAATGAACAGTCTCAGCCTTCATATGATGCCAACTTCAACTTCGTCTCATACTACAATTGGACTGGGCTTCCAGGCTCCCTCCCTGGTATGGTAGTGAATGGTGGTAATGGCGAGCCCAAGGGCTACACCGGTATGGTCGGAACTAGCCATCGCCCCTCCGACGACTTGTCCGTCTATGGTAAGTGAATCGAGACATCTCGGCTGAAAATTAGTCGATACACCTGCCAGCTTTCCTTACGCCCGCGAACGCCATGCTCAGTGTTGAGCTCACTAACTTGGCAAACATCCTTGATGATACTAACCTCGCTCCGAATGTCAGTGCCCACGCCAAGAAATGGAGCCAGAGCATCAAGCAAGCCATTTACGAGCACGGTGTACGCTTTGATACCATGCTTGTAAATGCGCGGCTGATGTCGTGGATTCAAGGTGTTTGACGATGTATTTGTATACGAGACCAATGGTAGGCTAGACAAGACGTAAGCGACCAAGCGACTGATCTGTATTCAAGGCTTGGGTTCCCGTTATATGATGGACGACGCCAATGTTCCCGTGAGTAGTTTCACTCCACTTCAAGTAAGGTGATTTGAACCCTTGTTTGAAGTCTCTCCTTTCGCTACCCTACCTCGGCTTTCTCGACAAAAATGATACTGCCTACGTCAAGACGAAGAAGATACTGATGTCTCGCCAGAATCCCTACTACGCCAAGGGGCAGAATTTCAGCGGTATTGGGTTAGTATGGTGATGACACAGTGGAGTAGATCTTACCCTCTCTTCACAGCGGTCCCCACATTGATGCATGGAACCCATGGCCAATGTCCCAAATCAGCAACATCTTCGGTAGTGAGGACGACGACGAAATTCTGGAATCGCTGTACACGGTCGCCAACGTGAGTCTTTGTTCTGCACCATTACAATTGTGATCTGACTGCAGGTATTGCAGAACACAGCAGGGCTTGGTTTGATTCACGAGTCGATTAATATCTACAACGGAAGCGACTACACGAGACCCTGGTTTGCATGGGCCAACAGCTACTTCGGCGAGATGTTACTAGACCTTGCTCAGCGCAAGCCTCACCTCATTTTCCACGATAACGAAGCTTACGTGCCTGGCCAATAGGGTAGAAATGTAAAGCATTGTTTCGGACGATGCGCTCCCCTACGCAATATCTTCCAAGGCACAATGGCCATGTGTGTTGATTAAATAAACAGCGTGTTACTCTTCGTGATTTCACCAGCGTTTATCCCGATACTGGTGACTATAAGAATGTGATGAAAATGTGGGATGTGGACGACACTGGACTTGGTGAACACAGCCACGCAGGTTGAACTGGCTTGAAAGTAATTGTTCCTGTGGGCAAGTACAAGGCCTTCCGCGTTTATGTTCACTTGTCGTTCTTCCATAACATAAGGCAAGACAACCACTTGTTCTCTTCTCTTTTTCTCGTTGCCCCTCACTACACGACGTTCAATACATGTCTTTCATGCCACGCGAGATCGGGACCCTCATAGTCGTCGTACTCAAAGCGGTACGGCTGTCTGTTCGCTCAGTCCTTTCTTGCTGGCCTCTAACAACTAGGATAGAAAAATCTACCAAACAAAAGACACATAGGAAAGCAAGCTCCATATTGCCTGGTAACACTGAATGAGGACAAGAAACGAACCAAAGTAATCAAGCGCGGTGGCCAGCACCCAGAGTGGGACGAGGAGTTCCGGTTTACCATACATGAGGATGTAGAGGCTGGGCTTGTTCGATCTGTCCCAGGGAGCGACGTTCCTCCCCCGCTGCCACCAAAGCAGAAGGGTCCCAAGAAGATTAAGGGCGGGAGTTTGATGAGACTGCAATGTTACGCCGATGACGCGCGCGACCCGGACTTCATCGGTGAGACACTCGTCGACCTCACAGAGGCCCTGACGAAAGGTGAGACGGATGGTAAGTACGCCTACGTCAATCATGATCAATCGTGTTGATCCACATGGCAGAGTGGTTTACGCTCATGAACAAGGACAAGTACGCGGGCGAAGTCTACCTCGAACTGACATTCTGGTCGAATGTGCGTAATGAAAGAGCTGATCCAGCGTTCTATACTCAAGTTCTAAATTCAGGAACCCCCGCCAGAAAAGAAGTCCTCGCGGAAGCCGACAATATCGAACAAGAGCTATGGTGGACCCGGATCATTTGTGCCTGCAGATGGCAGCTCGTCATCGTTAAATGGTAGCGCACACTCAACACCTTCTCGGGCCACACACAGTAGTAGCTTGGACATCAATCATCTTGATTCCTTGCCGTCATCTCTTCGTGCCTCCGGTTCTCGTCCGGAGTTGTATGCGCCACCTTATGAGCAAAGGATCCGAGCGTCCCCGGTAGATCAGGTCGCCAATGATTTTGCAGAGCTTGGTGTGATGGATCATCGAAAAAGGGAAAGTTATCCAGTTAGTTTGGCGTGGACTCTCTATCTTTGCATACACGTGAAATTAATGTTTCCCTACAGCCTGCCAACCGGACTCTGCGGCCTTCGACATCTACGGGGTTTCACTCATTGCCCCCCCAGAGTTCACACTGTTACGAACAGCAAGGTCCAGGGAATCCATCCGATTTTGCTTATGATAATGTGATTACTCCGACGGTGCCTCCATCTCGTCTCAGTCTTGGTCCTTCTCCATACTATCCCCCGTATGAGAACGGCTCGGTTTCCACTTATCCGCCTCTTGTTCGACATCATGGTCCAAGATACAGCACGCCAATAGCGTCGTCAGGTTTTATGTCTATTCCCGGTACTCCGGTCTCGTCGACCTATGGAACAATGTCATCGTACTCATCCGAACCTTCGACGTTCGGCGTTCCGCAGGGACATACGCCCCACCCTCCGCCTTCTCCCCATCCCGCACCGCCTTCAGGCTATTCACCTCATGGTCATCCCCCGCACCCTACGTACACACCAGTGCCAGCAACACCGGCTCCTTTGACTGCTCCAAGTGTTGCTTCCCATCGCATCTCTCATTCGTTAAGTACACCACAGCTACACAACTACCAGCCATATCAACCACCGCCTCTACCCCACGAGCAAGCTGTTCCCTTCCCATCCCAAGAATATGTAAATTCTCACCCACCACCACCAGTTCATACAGCTCCCCCTCAGGTGTATCCAACGTATGCTCCCACTACGCCATCTCCACCTCGTGAATACCCGCCTTTAGCTACAGTACCCAGCTCTTCCACTATTGGATCAAGACCCTTACCTCAACCTGGTCAATCTCAGCGGGATCGTCGCCTCTCAGTGGCCGTTGCACCGTCCTCAAGTTTCCCTCAGCAACTAAATGGACGAAGCCCTAGCCAGCCAGCCAGCGCAACTTTCCTAAGCAGTGGTTCTTACCCTAGCATCCCTCCCCCTGTCCCTCCGAACTACCGCCGCATACCCTCTGCTCCTGGGCATCCACCTCCACCTGAGTCTGCAAACTATGGTGCACCCCCGCTTCCTACACCTCCATCTCAAGGTCACAGGAATCCATCACCAAGACGACCCAGCTTACCTCAACCCCCCCTTGGATATCATCCAGTTCAATCTGCATATCAATCATTACCACCTCCGCCGCTGCCGGATATGCCTCAGCATGCACAGCTGCCTCCGCCCCTCCAACCATCCTTTGGTAACAACTCACATTTTCCAGGGCCACCCCCAAGACCCCCTCAGCCGTGCTCTAACTACGGGCAGCCACTGCCAACTCATGGGGACTGGCAGTAAATACTTTTAAGGACCCATACCTACCACAGCAATGTATTGATCACTTCCAATCACCTTACGCGAATTGTCTACGCCCATGTCAGATAGTAAATACTTCATCATCCTTGGACCTTGATGGCTTGCGTCCAACAATCGCTTTCATTTGTATAGAATGCTGTATCTGACTCGTTTCATCTACACGTTACTCTCGGTCTTAATGCTATGTAGCGCATGTGCCTGAGGCATCTGTCCACGGTATTCTCAGGAATTGGCCGCTGCTTCCTGTCTTGCTCTCTCTGCCCGCCATTGGGCGATTGCTGTTTCCGTAGGCACGAGACCCTGACGAGTAAGGTCCAACATAGCTTGTCTACGAATCGCTTGCTCGGACCATCGTCTTTCAGCTTCATGGGAAAGAAGAGCATTATCTGCTCCAATGACAAGGCCATATATTCCAACTGGACAAAGATGAGAATTAAAATGAGGGATTTCCACAACCTTTATCCAAGAACTCACAGAGAGACACCAAGAAAGTCTTGAATGGGAGGGTCTGACGTCTGTTTCCTGAATCCTGTATCGGGGTGACTCCAGGCAGCATGGAACGCACTCACCTAAAAAAGGGCCATGTGTAGTGAGCCAGGGTGACAACCCCAAGACCGAACGCACCAGACTTGGCTGCAGCCTACACCAATTGGTGAATCTTCGAACCGGGTACAAAGGAGAAACAGACTTTGGACCCTTCTGCTACTTGGAGTGTATATGCTTGGTCGACTTCTTTGGCTCGACGGGCACGTTCCGACATGTTTGGAAGGGCCTCCAGCGAGGATGAATCGTGGTGAACGACTCAGACGTGCCATCTCTTCCGTGTGTCGGCGACGTTTAGTCTCGGAAGTCACATGGTACGTTAACAGGTCGCGTCACGGGACAGGTTTAAACAACGCATTTCATGTTCGATGAGGTAAGATATACGCAGGTCAAGTTGAGTTGGGATAAACAGAACAGATACATCCCTATGCTCTATGCAACGAGGGCAGTACCATTCGACTCCTACCCGCCTTCAAAGTTGATCAGTGCAAGTTCGTTCTTCTTTGAACACGCTAAGACGTGTGGCCCTGTCTTTACGACTTGTACGACAGGGTCTTTGAAGCACTGGAACTATGGACAAATGAGCCAACAGGTCAGCTTAAAAGAAGGGTGAATAATCACGGGCGGAGGTTGTGTGGAGAAATTGCGAAGATCCCAAAGCCGCACTCCACCACTCCGGTCGCCGCAGACGAAGAAATGCGACCATGTGTCCCCTGCATCCGAGCTCGATCAGAAAAGTCACCTAGAATAACATACCGACCTACCTTTCATGAACCTTCCATGCTTTTCTGCCGTGACGAATCCAAACCTCTGTACTGCGTGCACTGGGACCATGCGAAGGTCACGAAGTTCAAACTGCATTTCAAGGTGGGCAACCTGTAAGATGTTTCAGCAGGCATAACGACGCACAAATAGTAAAGAGTACCTCGAGCAATGTGCAAAATCGTGAATCAGTCTTGTGCACGTGGTAAGGTATACTAGACGTTTTGAAAGAGTGTGCGACACGCTCCGCAGACATGTCCCACAAGTGAATGTTACAATCTGCCCCTACGGAGATGAGTTTATGGCTGGTATCTACGACGGGGAGTAGTGAGGTGATCATCGAGGTATGTTTGATGGGAAGTCCTATGGCCGAGGCACCTGAAAGATCCTGTGTCACATCCCAGAGGTGTACCCGGTGGTCGTGACCTCCACTCGCGAACTTGAAGGGCTGCGTCAATGCCGCCAGAGCGCTTACACCGGGTTTCTTCCCCGTGTTCCAATCACGGCGCAGCATGCGAGGTCGTGAAGCCTCCACGAATGTGTTAGGCTCGATGTAGAAGATCGATTGTTACACTCACATGGCCATGCTTCGGAACAAGTAAGGTGAGCTGGTTTTCCTCCCGTGTGTGGGCAAGGACCACGGCAGACTCACCCTGAAAGGGAAGTATGCACGCGTCCTCGACGAACTCTTCGAACGGTAGGACTGGTGACCGGATACTGCGACGCAGCTTCAAGGCACCGGCCCCCGAAACCTGATCGACAATACCGTGCGCAGTAACAATGTACGTGGCGCTGGGGTCGTGCAATACACGGCGGGGTTTGTCACGACAGCCAAGTGGTAGGCGTGAGTTTCCACACACAAGGCTGGTACCAAGAACCCAAGAGTCTTCGTCGGTGGGTGAAAGGAGTACTTCTGGCTCGTCATCAAGGACTATCGGCTGGCCGCGCGAGTGACCAGCACGAGTCGTCGATGAATCGTCGTGTCGATAAATTAGGTCGGAAAGGGGTACATCCAAATCGCTGTCTTCCCCTGAGCCATTTCCCGCTGGAAATCTGTGGTTCGGGGGGATACTGGGCTGATCCGAACCACGGCCGGACTCGCTGCTGGCGATTCCTTCGCCGTACTTCTCGACTCGCAGCGGTGCTTCATGCACCCTTGGCCGTGAGCCCGTGCTTAATCGCTCTAACGATGGATATCTCGAAGAGGCATTGCTGGACGGCGGCAATAGCACATTCAGGGTGCCGGATCGGAATGTCGTCCATCGACCAGAACATTCTTCCACACCAAGAATGGATGAATCTAGAGTCAGATCGATGACGTCCTCTTTCGTGGATGCTACACGCGGTGTAATCCACTGTCCTATTATAGGGAGGGTGTGTACGCGCTGGGTGGGGCTCAACTTTAGCGCAATCACAGGTTTCTCAGTCGAAAATTTTTCCAAGGACTTTCCCAGAATTTGGGAAGGTGGTCGATCGTGAGGGGATTGGAGAGGTTCGGTGGTAGGTGACTGTGGGACAGGTCTAACGTCTAACGCCAGTCCTCGGCTGGAACCATTCTCTCTGTTCTGCGTGGAGTCCAATGAAGTTTCTGGAATAATTGGATCAGTTCGAGTTGCCTTGCTAAGCCCATACCAGTCATCGCGTCCTTCAGTTGTAGCGAGGGGCCCTATCTTAAATGGAGGGACACCACATTTTCCGAAAAGGGTGCTCGCGGAGTCTATTTTGACACTTGCAGGTTGAAGGTCCGTCCCTTCGCTTTCTAAGTCAAGGAAGGTAGAAGCTTAGTGACAGTGTGCAAATTGAACGTTGATAATGACCTCTTGCACGATGTTCTGTCCACTGAGCAACCCTCTTGGGGCGGCAGATAAACAGGGCACTCTGTTCGAGTTCCAGGTGCCTGTACTCCATGACGAGCAGGTGTCGTTCGGTCTCCAGATGTTTTTTTTGGGCTTGGATCCACGTCTGACGCGCTTTATGGCTGCTGTGTTCTCCTTTGCGACACCCCTGCGGAAGCATGAGCTTCACGTACTCCCGCTTGAGAACTTTCTCCCCACTGCTGCCGGGCCCCGGAGATATCTGGGGGCGTGGAGGTGTCAGAAGGGGAACGGAATCGGACATCTCCAATCTGACTCTCTTCCAAGGTCTCGAGTCATAGGACAAGAGTTGCTGTTGGGGAAGTGTGGTAACAGCATGACCACCATGAGCAGTTGGTGCATGTGAGCTAGGTTGATTAGGTACTGGATCACGCGAAATTGACCCTGTTTGTGTCTCGAGAAAACGTCTTGGGTAGAAGGGAGAGGGGTTGCCCCTGCTGCACCCGCGCCCTCTACCACTAAAGGTAGTCGCCGGGCGACCGCGACTTGCACCGTGGTGGGTGCTTCGTACAATAGGGACGGACGTAGACCCCTTACGAGATAGGCGTAGTTCATTTGGCTGAGCGTCTTCCATTCGTTGAATAGCTGGACTGCATTGATGTAATGGAGGAAGATAAGCGCTGGATGAGCGGGTTGTTTAAAGTTATTTGTATTTTTCTCAATATAGTGCATTACGCTTGTGTGGACTCGGCATTGTGGTGCAGAACGTGACAAGTACTGAGACGGTTTGACATGAACAATGGCTACAGTTCGAAAAGAACGATTCCTTCATCCCCAAAACGTGTTAAGAGGGCCAAAACAGAGGAATCGGATTCAATAATCAATTCGTATATCCCTTGTCCTTTGCCACTCACTGCCACTCATGGGGTCGAGCGAATTCCCCTCCCAGCCTCCGCCAAAGTAAATCACCTGACTTCCGAGTACTTGCAGCAAGTTACCTGCGAGCGTACTGAAATTCTTAGCCGACAAGGGAGGCGGGTGGTGGGATTACCTGTCATCCTGTCAGTCCTTCCGCCCATTTTCGTCTCGAGCGCCATGCTGATCAGCGAATGATAGTAACGATGGCATCGTCATGCATTGGTATTCCAATGACACGTCTCAGCAGTGCATCAGCTTATATTTGCAAACAGGGTCCGCGTCAAGTTGGATTCATCGCAGTTTTGCGATGCCTCCGACGCTTCGGGTCTCAGGTCGTCGCAGAAGGATGATAGTAAACCCTTCAGCGTAAATATAGCTCCTAAAGAAGAAAGCGACAAAAACTTTCGTGTTTCGGTTGCTCCCATCACCAGCGGTTCCGGTACCACCGCTGGAGACGCCATAATCATCGATGCAGACGAGGGTAGAAGTGAGAACGCATGTGCATCTCGCGATGGCGTACAAAGAGTAGCGCCATCTAACCTCGGCTTCTCGTCTCACAGACAGGACGCAAATAATCACTCGGACTCGGATATCGAGTTCATCTCCTGGACGCAGCATGACCGCCCTGGCGATAAAGTGGAAGATCACTTGAACAACTTCATCAGCTCTTATCGTACAGTCACCCCGGGACTACAACCAGAAGGTCCGCCCCGTACAATGCCTGTCGACCCACCTCATGGTCCCGCAGCTCAGTCGAACCGGGACGATGCTGCGGCCGCACTGTGCGGGGAATGGGCAACCCTGCACTCCGATGACACAGAAGTGGCGACCCCCGATCTCGAGGATCATGGAACAAACAGGAATGTTGATGATGACGAGGACACCGACATCGTTCAGAGGGACACGAATTTGACGAGACCCCTAAGCCAGGGTTCGGCAGTCCGTCCAGGGAGCTCAAGAATCGTTTCTCGGCCTCAAAGGCCGACTCCGCTGCCATCGCTTGAGCCGATCAGGGATTTACTCGTGAGGACGAGACGGGAGAGAGGCTCTCTATCACGATACCCGGAGCGTACCCCCCCGAGCAAACGACCAGCTGTCGCTAAGACAATGCCTTTGCGAAATCGAACGAGGAGAGACTCCGCAGAGTCGGCCGATTCCAGTACGAGCAGCGACAGTGACGAAGATTTGAACAGTGAACCTTCTGAGGCGCCACTCAGAAGAGTGCCCTTACCGAAAACAAACTACGGACGTTCACGGCGGCTTTTAATGCCCGAGTCCATGCATCTACCGTTTGTTGCAGTCACCATGAGAGGTGATTGCCATTTCATAGAGAGAAAGAAGAAGTGAGTGTGCAGTCTGTCCTGGCCCTCTAAGCTCATATACTGTGACAGATTCCGTATAACCGGTTATTCACTTCCTAACCCAGGAGTGTTTCGTCATGTGGAGGATGCTTGCATAATTGGAGACACCGTTGTTCTCGGTTGTGACAAAGGACCACATCAAATCTCGTTCCTACCTGTCTCGGTATGCACGCGGAATCCTGTTTGTTCATCTGTTATCAAAAGTTTTAATTGCACATTAACAGGGAAGGCCGCAAATGGTCGATGCTGCGCGGTCCCCGCATAATAGTGGGCCGCGTTACCAGGATACGCCCAACAGAGGCATTAGCTGCCTTGCTGCAATGCACGCTGAGGCGGACCGCATCAATTTTTTCTCTGGTGGCCATGATGGAACCGTTCATAGGTGGACGGCTAGTGTCACAGAACTTCACAATCCTCGTTCCGAGAAGGTTGTTTCATACGGTTCTTGTGTCTCAGCGCTGGCATACCGTCGCTATAATACTTCCCTCCTGTCATCTGCGCAGAAAACCTTGCACATAACGGATCTTAACAGGTGTAAAACGGTGTCTCATCCTTTTTCCAATGTCATTCAACAGATTCATGTCCACCCACAAGCAGCATATGTCACACTGCTCGAAGTGAGTGATTTGTTTGCTTTCGGCGATGGATATTCTCAGACAGGCTTATAAGATCCGACATCTGGACCGCCAAATCCTGCTGTACGACAGCCGCAAAAGAGATTTCGACCGTGAACCATGTTTGAGCTTCGGACATCGTAATTCAGATGCCAAGTTTTCGTCGAGTCATACCAGAGGCAGTGTTCATCTTGTTCACTTTGCTAGAGGCAGCGAAGACGGCTCGGTTTCCTTGTGGGACTTTCGTAACAACAAGGTAGGATATTTCGATTGCAGCATGCGCCAAAATGCAATGACAACTCGGCCTCAAGGAAGTGGTGGTCGAAAAACGCTATCAACAAGCTGAGAAGGTCGTGCACACCGTCTTCACTGGTACGGACATCGCTACCTTTGGACAAGGAGTTGTCACCTTCTTTGAAAATTATTTGACTCACTGATGAATGAAGGTGTGCTGTCTCGGATCATGGGTACCTTGGTGATTGAGATCATAACTGATCATGCCACTGTGCAGGCTACCTGGCCAATGTTCCAAATCTATCTGATGGTGATCGAGAGAATGGGATTCGTTCAGTCTGATACCTGATGCTTCCCACCTGCGACGAGAGCGGAAACAGACAAAGCTTGGATCTACTCGCGCCCAAGTGTTGCTAAGCGCCACATCAGAATAGATTAGACCTTGCTCCAAACGTTAGTTCTCCAATGTGGCTTCCGTCAACAGCAAACACGAGGCTACCTATACATTTCGGTCGAATCGGGGTGGACATGAACAACGGTGCGTCTGATCGCAGCCATACATTCTATGATCGCTACACACGCCACTTGTCCTTTGACTTTGGGTGCGTGATAACCCCGTGAGGATCACAAGTGGGCGTCCGAGTAGCCGGGCCGCAGCTGAGAGTCGCAACCAGTATAACTTGTGACTCATCTTACCCCGTCCGGAATCCGTGACTAGAACCGCATGCACCTTAACCACAATGAGCGTGCTAACGGAAAGTATAGGTAGAATGAACGCTGATAAGGCGGGAATCTGGTTGTCAACGACAGGGAACTGACGCGAACCCTGGTGAGATAAGCAGGGATGGGAGGTTCTGAAGCGTACTACACGCCGAGAAAAGCTACTTAGAATTTTGTTGTTACCTCTAGAGCGGATATAACAGCCCAATCAGCGTTTATTATTGCAAGACGACATCTAAGGAACGATCTGTAATTGTTAATAATGATGAAGCTGCAGCAAGGAGGCTGGCATGCGGCAAGTCAGTGCTGATGATGCGTTCTGATGGGTATGGCAAGTTAGGGGGAGGCGAGGCATGGGAATTTGGGGTCAGGAGATGACGCACGAACACGCAATTGACGCACAAATCTTGGACCAATGACTAGGACACAGATTTTCGGACGACGAAGGCGAAAAGGGTGAGGATGCCGCGAAGCATTCATTTCCAGAATGGTAGACCAAGTTGGCTAGCCTGAGCGCGATAAGTGTAAGTGGGAGAGAGGTGTGGAAATCAGGTGGTCAGTATTATTAGTCTTGGCACATACAGTACAGTAAAAGGATGACGTCTCTCTGGTGAGAGGACGCCATGATCATTATAGCAGTGACTCATTGCAAAATGACTGATCAGAGATTCCAAAAGGACGAGTTGAAATTGGGTACGCCCTTGCAGAAAGTAGGAGGCGTGTCGAATTATCCGCCAAGAGGTGATACCCGGCTAGACATGAATAGTTTCTGATTGTGAATGTTCTGAGAATGACTGCGCGATTCCTATGGTTATGATCAGGATTCAGCGTACTACTACTAGTCACTCATCGGGACGATAAACGCTATTGTCAGTTGTTTGGTTCCTTTTCGACCTCGGTTGCGTATTGCTCGTGCTCGTTTTCAGTGTCACGGTTCTGCAGCAATGTCCAGAGGTCAAGTTCATTTAGTGGTTCGTAGCTTTTGAATAGTAGTGAGCCACCTCATCTAATGAGTAAATTTCGTGCAGCGGTTATTGGTTGGTGCCGGGAAGGCGACTCCCAGTCCTCCCGTCGGTCCAGCTCTCGGTGCTCGTGGAATAAAGTCAATGGACTTTTGCAAGGAGTTCAATGCTAGGACTGCCCATATCGAACCCGGTGTACCAATTCCCACTATGATCCATGTCCAGCCCGACCGCACTTTCACTTTCATCACAAAAACACCACCAACCACCTACCTCTTGAAACAGGTGTCTGGTTTAGAGAAAGGACCCGCCCGTCCCGGACACGAGATAACGGGCACTATTAGTCTGAAACACGTGTACGAAATCGCCAAAATTAAGGCAAGGGATGAGCACCTCAAACATCTCAAGTTGGAGTCGATCGCAAGCACTGTCGTCGGAACGGCAAGAACCTTGGGACTCCAAGTTGTACCATGATGACCCGGGCCGTCATCCAGACAGACGCTCTTAAGGTACGAGCTTGCCCATATGACAATGCATTGGCTTTATCACAGCGTTTGTGAATGTAACAGAGACCGTCTTATCAAGACATGATCTCCCCACGAGATGCTCTCTCGGCAGGATTCGACGTTGTGCCAGGTTCCCAGACGTAGATGTAGATGTAGATAGGCATTTATCGAAAGCATGCTAGAACGATTGAACAGTACGCACATTCTATCATTACCGACATCGTGTATTGAGGAACATTAATGGACAAGCGCGGTGGCGTCACGACCAGTTCGAACACTTAAGTTGTGCAAGGTTAAGTTCATTCACTTGGTAATGAAATTTCGATTTCATAACATTATGGCGAGTCTCCGGTGCTCGTATACCGAGGTTCCCTGATTGCGGTAAGTACTCCACTAACCGAGGGTGCTGTTTCCTAATCGATGGGATCTATGTCGAGCACTAGATAGATGTCGATGTCAACGAGTTCGACATGTTTCAAGGAAGGGGTCATGCGTAAGGGATCCTTATCGTCCAAGACTTTTGTCCTCCAGAAGGCATCTCCCGGGATCTTTGCCATGCTGCTGACACGCTTTACTTAGCCAGTTTTACCGCACCTAACCCGCACTGCGACACGTTCTTATTTCACCTCTCACTCCCCGTTGTGCCTCTCCATTCCTGCCATTTCCAGCCTCTTCCTTTTCGCGTGAACCTCCTCCTCTGGCATGTCTTCTTGTTTCTTGCCGTGATTTGTACTCTGAATATCCTCGTCCACGCTTCTTGTGGCAGGAGTCCTTTCTAACATCTCGGTTGTTCATAGGGTACCAACCATGCTTTTTTCATTCTTGTGAAAGCCAAGTCTCGTGTCAAACCCAATGTGCCATTGCAACGCCAATCCGCACGTCTCATGGGTGAATCAGCGCTTATGCTGAACGCGTGTTGTTGCTCGATCATGTCGGCCTCAACCTGACTTGCTGCCATCGGACTTCTACTCCACTCACAAGACTCCAGACAACTTAATGAAGACCTGCTTCTCGCGTCGACACGTTTGTTGCCTTATACCTATCCTTTATCTGTCACAATGTCCACGTTTTCGATAAATTCGCCATACGGCGAAAAAAACAAGATGATTTTGTGAAATCTTATTGGAAACTCGCCCTATAAATGGCCCTTCCTACGAGGTTGATATTCTGTAGAGTTGACGCAAATCGCCTCCCCTTCCTTCAGAGAGCATCATAGCGATCCCTCTACACTTACAATGGCAACTTCAACGAACGACGTTTTGTCCTGGACAAACCAAGACCCCCGTGAAAGCCAGCTCTTCAATACATGGGGTGTTCTCTACCGCTTTTCGGTTCGGTGTTCTCGTTTCACCTTCTGCGCGACGCCCCTGACCGCTCTGCTCAGACTGTAGTGAGCACTAGTGGGCAGAGCACTACCACTTTGTGGCGGGCAGTGCGTACCAACAGGGAAGACCGTGTCGCGAAGCTCGAATGGGCTTCCAACGGTGGCCTTGGACGTGCAGTGATCGGCAAGGTAAAGTGAAACATCAACAGGAAACTCGCGCACGATGTCTCATCAGGTGGTATCTCACAGAACGCAGTCCCGATGTCCGACCTTGTCCGCCCTGATCCACGATACCCGGTAAGTCGCGTCCGCAATGCGCATCGATCGGATACTCATCGTATATCTAGGGTGCACGAATTTTTAACGCACCCGATGGCCTGCAATATCGCTGGCGGCCGTCCTCCAGCTCTCCTGATGTTGTGGTACGTTCTGTTCACGATCTTTGCGAGCTTTCAGATGCTTACAGCTCTCTCAAAGCTGGAGGATTCCGCGGGAACTGTTGTCGCTTTCTTCCGCCCCACGAGGCCCACCCGGTATCAGATCGGAGATGTATATGGGGAGCTGCACTTCCTCCGGAATGCAGGCGCGGCAACAATAGTGCGTTTTCTTTTTGACGGGGGTATCACAGTGCTTATATTCCTTGGTCGTAGACACACCCACCCATCATGGACACGGTTACGGTGACAGCCATGCTCTACCGATTCTGCCAGGCCTTTGGCCTTTGATATCCCCAGTCTTTGGCGCATTCTCTTGCATTCACATTGTAAATTACACAGAGACTTCTCATCATACCTAGCCAGCGTGACTGCTGGTACACATGTACTATAATTCCTCCGCGATGCACAAAAGTTCTTCCGAACGAGCCGGTGCTCTTTCACAAGAGTCTGACGTTTGACTAACATCATTTCAGGACATATTCCGAATTGACAGAACACGCGTTTTTCACCTCACGTGCGGGAACACGATGCACTTTGACGCATTGACAGACCTCTCATAACATGAAACGCGACATGATCAATCAACCGATAACATGAAAATAAATCTGATCATCTCAGAAAACATGCCTACAGCTTTGCCTTTGCCTGAACCTCCTGTTCATCCGCCGTCACTGCACCGATTATCTCATCCACCTTGCGTATGACCCACTCGGTGCCGTCATCACTCGATAGATACTTGTCCTCCTCGTTCAAAGTCTCTTCATATCGAGCCTTGAGAAGACCAAACACATGGCTTGTGAGCTGAGGACCAACTCTTCCTTCGGCTCGAAGAGTAGCGATGCCGACCACCGAACCCAAAGCCCGAGTCAGATTACCTTGCTCCAGGTCTCCTCGCGGCAGAGGGGACAGGATTGTGCCGTACGCCTGTATGATAAACGCTAATAAAGGCACGGATTTAGCATTCATCAACTCGAGGCACGTCATGTAGGTGAGGTGATGGGATTGTCATCGGGGGAAGAGATAAGACCACGGGGTAATGGGGGGGGGGAATGGACACGCACTGATGAAATCGGGATGAAGTGCTCCTAATTTGCTGTACAACTTGCCAGCATGAGGTTCATAGATCGACTTCCACAAGCCCATGCCCCTCTGGATGGTTGCCTCGATGTTTTCTGGCCTAGCTTCTCTGTGTTTTCGGGGAAATGCTAGTACCTCGTGTCGCTCCTGGTGCAATACCAGATTCCTTCTCACCTGATCGAGCTCTTTCGTAACGCAGCACACACATCGTCTTCAAGCGCGTCCTTTAAGCCCGTCAAGGATAGAATCGTCTAAATTACATTTCAATCTTATCAACTCGCGAGAATTCGAAGCCTGACGCTCGTCTCGCACCGACTTACTCGAGGTACGCCAACGAAGATGACACTCTTCAATGCGGCCTCCCGCATCATGGCAGCTCTGTTCACAGCTTCCGTAAGGCTTCTTCGCGTCTCAGGCAAGCTGGGATCGCTCCTGGTTATGAATCGATACAAGTGTCCCACAGATGACGGTCTGTTGGTGGTAAGGAGTGTGCATGTCTGTCATTTCGGATTCAATGAGGCTAGAAGGTGTTCTATTCAATCGGTAGGAAAGACTGCGTACTCACTGAGAGAACTAGCCAGCCGTTCTCTGCGTTCCGTTGCTGGGCCTCGTTCAACGCACTAGTGAACACGCGGTGAAGCCTCTCCAGAGGAGGACTGGGCCATACGTCTGGATTGCGCAACGTCAAGAGCTGTTTGACCACGGGAGGTAGGTGCTTGACCATTTCCGCAGGGAGATGAGATGGCGTATCTGTTTCACTTCCGCCACCTCCCATGTACTTGTTGTTTTTATGTGAACGGAGTGAGTGGGAACATGCCTACTGATTCGTGTACGGGGTGGCCATTCCGTGTTCGCACTGATCCCACACTCAGGCTTCCTCCAAGCACAAGCACAACCCCAGATACCACGCTTCGTAAGTAAGGATGCAACTTTCAAAGTCATCTTGTTCAACAAGAGTCGGTAACATGCGCATCCTGCACACTACATGAAGCTCTACAGACAAGGTAAAAAATAATGGAGCGTATTGGACGTAGAAATGTTAATCCTGTAACAAAACTGGGTCTACAAAGTGGGGGGTATCGTGGATAAACATAGTTCAGCCAATTAAAGTTGAACCAAGTTCCAAAAACCGTTAGCCGAAGTAAGTATAGGCAAGGTCAGTGGGATAATCGTTGCTGGAGAGCAGAGCATTGTCGGTGTTGACACCCTGAAGGTCGCCCATGACACCTGGAATGCTCATTAGTCCCTGTTCGACAAACCGGGCGCAGGAAGGAGATTTACCGAAGGGGAACGCAGCCTTGATCCATGAAGTGTTGTCGACGAAGCTAACCATGGTGCCGGCGAAGGCCCAGACTTCATCCATCGTGGCCTGTCCACCAGTTCCACTGTAGTTCTATTCGTGACTTTAGTCAGAGCCCTGCTCCGTACAACATGTGGGTAGTTACCTCGTCAGCAAACTCTGTGATCCAAATATCCATGTTGTAGGTGTTGTGGAGCTGAGTAGCAAAGTCAATAACAGCCTGAGCGCTAGTAGTGTAGGCGTGGAAAGCGATAGCATCAACCTAAAAGGTAATCTGAGCCATCTGATTGGTCAGTGTTGGGCGAATGACCTACATGGCAACCAGCGCTCTGGCAACCAGCAAAGAACTGCTGGTACCATGCAAGACCAGCATCGTCGTTGGTGCACGCAGGAGAGATCAAATAGTACCCTTCGTATTGGAGGGGGTTAATGTACTGCATCCAGAGGCTGACACCCTCCTGAGGGCTCATGTTGGATTGACTGGGCTCATTGGGTCTAACCAAGGTATCAGGACGCGAACCAAATATAGAACTCATGTATACCCACTCGTTCATGCCAAGGACATAGTTAGCGTAACCTTTTACAACCAAATTCTGGAAGTCGGTGATCTGATCGTAGCCCCACAACATAGGGATACCCTCAAGACCGAGGTCCTGAATACCACTAGGCAAGTAGGGACTCCAAGTGTAAATACTAGAATGACAGATGGCATTAATATACGTCGTCAAGACTCGAAAGAGTGGTACATACTATCCGACGTTGGGACGAGCAAAGTTAGCCAACCAGGGCTGGTCACCATTGGGCCAGCCAAGACCCCATTTCTTTCCACCACTGCTTCCACCGCCAGAAGTGGGGCTGGGGGCAGGAGCGGACGAGGTTGGAGCGGACGAGGTTGGAGGGGACGAGGTTGGAGGAGACGAGGTTGGAGGGGGAGCAACATTGGCAACGGGGGGTGCGGCAGAAGTAGGAGCTGGGGGCGGGGCTGAGGTAGAAGGCGGGACAATAGTGGATGTAGGCCTAACTTTGCAGCGGCCGTTGGAATTGGTTGGGTCGCTGCGCTTCCGCTTAGCAACGGCGTCGTGACCGCGGATATGACGAACAACATGGGAGCGATCAGTAGCGAGAGCGTTTACCTGGACTGGAGCAGAAGAGAGGGCAATAATAGCGACAGAAGCCAGAGCAAGAAGATTGAGCAATTTAAGTGCAGCCATTTTTTACCTAGTAAAAGAAGGGTAACGACGAGGTGGTATCAGACCGGTGGTAGAGTTGGATGTGGTTATATAGCGGGAATTCAACTGGGAATCTGACCACGGGGATTGAGGGAGCGTATGTATGAAAGGAGTGTCTTGGCCGTAACGCGTAAGGCGATGAACGAGAAGAAAGCAAGCTGCAACGACATTGAAGAAACAACCACTCCATCGTTTTATTGAACATACTTACATAAGCAGTCGCACGGACCGTGGTCTTTTTGATTATCTCGTGCCTGCTTGGCGTCGTCGACAGCGACGAACTGCACGCTGTTCCATGGACAAGGACAGTTCAAGAAATTCGGGGGTGCATTGCAGATCATATCGTTCGTGCGTATATATGTAAACGCTGCTGTAAGTAACATGAACACGCCGCGTTTCGGCCATCCCCATTTTGCGCCAACTTCATCAACCACCGAAACATATCTTTGTTCGCGCTTATCATATCGAGGCAGAGCTACCACCCAGCCTTGTAGATCATGTATCATGTATTATGTATTTAAATAAGCAGTAATAGTCGAAACCTGATGCACTTGCATGTCATGGAAACATGAGGTCGACTCGTGTTTGTTTGTGTAATAGCAATTTCCGAATACAAAAAGGGTTCCGTCCCCGCTGCACTTTTCTTTTTTCTCTCAACCTTCAAGTTTGACACAAAGAAACCGGTTCATCCATAGTTCAACCCTCACCAAAGTTCCACTAGTTCAACCCTCAAAATGTCCGATGCCCAAGCCGCCCCAGTCACCGAAAACGGCGTGCCTCCGGCTACCCAAGACATGATCATCGAAGAAGCACAAGCTTTCAAGGTATGTCTCTTGCTTTGCGCACACAGATCCGCAATCAACTTCCTGGTTCTCAAAACATACAGGTCTTCGCTGGCAATCTTGCGTATTCCACTACGGATGAAGGGTTGAAGACTTTCTTTGCGCCCGTACAGAGCGACATGCAAGTGACTTCTCGCGTGCATAGCTCTGTCCCGCCACTCATCACTCATCCTTTTTGTAGCATCTCTGCACAGGTCATTCTGCGCGGTACCAGATCCGCAGGTTATGGCTTCGTCGCCTTGTCCAGCGCAGAGGCTGCTCAGAAGGCAGTCGAGACCCTAGAAGGCCAGGAACTAGATGGTCGCAAGGTCATCGTTGAGATCGCCAAGCCAAATGAACAAAAGGACAAAGAGAAGAAGGAGAAGAAGGCTAAGAGACGACCAGGCAGACGCGGTGGCAAGGCCGTGCCAGGTGAGGTCACCGAGGCCGAGGCGAATGGCGACGTCAAGGCGGGTGACGTTGCTGCTGCTGATGCTCCGGGAACCGATGAAGCTTCTAAGCCAAAGAAAAAGAAGAAAAAGACCAACGTATGTGAAAATTTCCTCGGGCACGCCCTTTACACGTTGCTCATCGCGTAATCTTCTCATAGCGTAAGCACAGGCGTAAGGCTGCTCCTGCTGAAGACGAGACGGTTCAGGAAGCTGGCGCTGAATTCTCTGCAGCCGAAGGTACTACTGATGCCGCTCTCGCCTCGTCCAAGAAGCAATCTCGCGCAAGGAAACTCAGAGCACCACGTCCTCCACGCGCAGTTGGTGAGGACCCAGTTGGCGAGCCCTCCGAGACCATGCTATTCGTCGCCAATCTTGGATTCAACATTGATGACGAGGGTCTGTCCGCGCTCTTCACCGAGGCCAGCATTAACGTTGTCTCTGCCCGCGTTGTTCGCAGGCAGTGGGGACACCCCAGGAGGAGCAAAGGCTACGGCTTTGTCGATGTGGGCAGCCAAGAGGAGCAGAAGAAGGCGATCGAACTTGTCGATGGTAAAGACATTGGCGGCCGTGCCATCGCTGTTAAGATCGCTGTCAACGTTCCCAGGCAGGAGGAAGCCGAGGCTGGCCCACGCGAAGAGGTGGAGCCTCTTGCGCCCTGAATACTCCTTACCGTGATCACAACCACTCAGATACTTCCCCTTGACTTCATTCTATGCATATCCAACGCATGTCACTTTCTGGTGCCAATTCATCGTGACTTAGTACTTGTTCATCCGCCAACGTTTTCCATTGGTCAAGAAAATTCATTCCCGATGTTGGTGGTCTGGTGCCGTTTTCTTCAGCAAGCTTGTAGTGTCGCTTTGGTCAACTTTACACGCGATTCTCATTACGTACTTTTTATGGCTTTTGATGACCCTGTCCATGCCCCCAATCGACAGAAAATGACTGTGTGGTTCATGTTGTGAGCAGCGTTGATTGTTTGCAGTTTTGTGAAATGTTTATGTATGTGTTGTTCCAAAGTGTTTCAACTTTTGAACGCGTTGCGTCATGTTGGATGAAGAAGACGACTATTTATCCGATAAGTTCCTCGTCGAGACGTCCGCTACATCCTCTCAGCCGAAGACGTACGTTCAAAGACGCCAAGAGGCCCTGAAGCAGAGCCGTATCAAGAATGGAGAGAATCGTCTCAAAAGCCGGCGCCAACGCGAACAGGAATCCAGGGAAGAGGGGCTCAGTAAGAGCCTCTTCGAGCGGGCAGAAGAAGACAAGGATGGGGGAGAGAGCAAGGCACTGGGCATCATGATGAAAATGGGCTTCAAGATAGGCCAGTCTTTGGGAAAGACGAGTGATAGCCCGCCGAAGGAGACAATGCTACTCCCAGGACCGTCTGGACCGCCTGAGGATGCAGAAAACGGAACAAGAGAATCTTCTTTGTCCACCGAATCACCGAGCGTATCAAGGAAGTCGACACACAAAGTAGAACCATTACCCCTGAGTGAATGGTCAGGTTCGTTTCCATTACATTTTCTACCAATACACCAATATGCACCCTGTTTGTAGGCAAGCAAGGGATCGGATTGAGGAAACGTGCAAGGTCTCCCGGTGCCTCCGACCGTCTCGCAAAAATGGCCAAGATGGCCGAAGATGCGAGTAAAGAGAGCTTCCGAGACCGCTCTCGTCGGGAGTACGAAGAGAAGCGCGCTGAAGCGCGACTTGCTCCTGCCCAGCGGACTTGTGTAACTCTCGATGAAAAAGCCGAGATTACAGTAAGCACCGTCGCAACAGATTGCTCCGTGGTTAACGCTAATCCTCTTCTGGGATCGCTCGCCAGTTTAATATTCTTTGGCTTAATCCTAACGACGCTGATTCGATTCCTAAGGAGCTGACAGATGCTCTTTCGGAATACACACAACTCATTCCCCTGGTTTCTGTCCTTCGACAGAGCAACCAAGTTACCCGGTTGCGCAATCAGATGCGCGCAGATGCCTTGGTACCGGTTTCTAGTGACGAAGATGACGACGCGGTGATCGACAACAACAAGGCGCCCATAACAACGGAGCGAGAGGACTTCACTCCCGAAAAGGTTGAAGAAGCTGCCTATTTCTTGCGTTTGGGGGTAAGTGGGCTTGATGGGCTGTGTGTCAACACGAAACTGACGTTTCTTGGCTTAGCCTCGAGATCGACTGAGTTTGGTCATTACATACCTTCGAGACAAGTATACATACTGCTTTTGGTGTGGGACGCAGTATGAGGATGAGCGCGACTTGAAGGGCAACTGCCCTGGCCCTGACGAAGACGATCATGACTAACCTTGCTCTTCCAGTTTCTGTTCAGATGTTTGGGTGTCGTGCATAATGTCACTGTACAAAAGAACGCATGGCTATTGATGATGTACAAGTGAGATCCAAGGGTTATATAGTGAGATACATCGAGTCCATGGCCGAAGAGATAAAGAACGAAGGTATTCTTTCTGACTGCTGTAGGGAGTGTGATAAGGAGTGTACGATAGCCGGGTGCGAGCTACGTTCAATTTTAGTGTGGAGTAGATTAGGTAGAGAGTGATCTGTTTTTCCGTGCTCGATCAGAAAAGTATCATACAATCAATGAAAAGTAAAGCTGTAGAAAAAAACGTCCGAATCCATCAATGAGGGGTGGGAGCAGACAAGAGTGATGGTAGGGTGATAGTTTCGGGCCTTTCGACGTGAATCCGATGAGAGAAGGTTGCTACTGTTGGTGAATTCTGAGGTGTTTTACGACGGACGTAGGACGAGATAGGAGTGCTGGCATGCAGTTCCCTTGTATTCTTTAAAAACTGAAGGGAAGAAGGTCTATGCCGACGGGGCGACGAAGACAAGCGCGGTGATGTGGACTAGAAAGCGCCAATCAGATAAGTGGATCACGGAAGGAACGTTGGTCGACTCACTCTCCGCCCGCTTTCTTGCTCCTCAGTTGAGGGAGCCAGTGACGTGGAGCTACTTTGCCGAGCAGACGACTGTACATGTGTTGAGAGGCTTCATAATGGGGGTAGGGTGTAAAGCACTTACGCTTGCTGAGATATAGGGCGAATACCGGACGGTCCGTAGACGAGCTGAACCGTGACGCCTATCGATGTCCATATCCCGGGAGAGAGACTCGGAAGACGTGTTAAAGGACGGTGATATAGGGCTGCAGCACTTATTTGAACTGGCGGTGGAAGATACAGACGAACAGGAGTCAGAGCGAGAACGTGTTGTGGTGATACGAGGGGGTGAAGGTTTGACGTCGCCGTCGAGACCGAGAGAGGCCATGAGTTCGATGAAAGATGGGAGGGCAGCCATTTGGGCGGAAAAGGAGACAAGTATAAGACGTCGTAGAGATGACCTTCGGTGGGGTATAGAGCGAGGTGGCCATACTAGTTATAAGTAAGAGGGCAGACAGGCGCCTTGGATACGCCCCACGGTTGTCACGTATGAACGTACGTCCACAATGCAACCTTGCAACTGTAGGCGTTATTCTCCTCCAACTTGCACAGGCTAACAATAGGAAACCAGACTCGTCGGCAAGGTGATCTAGGTGTCGATGTGATCTTACTCGTCCACAGCTTTCTCCTCCCCGGTTCCGAATTGTATGCCCCTGAGAGAGCAACACAGGCTTTTCCAGTATATACGTGAACATCGTCAAGGCTGTTCCTTTCAAAAACAAAGTCCTCTTGTACCTTCAACGTTGTTGCTGTGCCAGACCGGGTCTTCTGATTCTTTGGGTGGTCCGTGCTATTTCATTCACTCTGACGATGATTCCTACGAACTGCTACGACTCCCAAGTCGTATAATAATGGCGAAAACACTGGTAGCTGACCTCAGACAGGCTGTGCTCAAAAAAAAATTCGTTTTACTGGTTTCCATGTACGTCTGGGCGACGAGGTAATGAAAATCGGCTTTTCGATCCGCACTGGTTCATTACAAAAGGAAAAGTTGAGACCCGCCAAACATTGTATTTAATCAGGTACAAACAATGTCACGTGATTTAATTGCCTTTTAAGGGGGGTCTAAGTCCCTGTGACGGGCTTAGTGTTACATGTCACGCGCCCTTCCAGCGATGAACCAGCAAAGTCAGCCGGGCACCTCTGTCGGTGGTGGGGGCTTTGCCCCCAACCCTCGACAGGAGATGGAATATATCTGTGCAGGTAGACATGATCTCTCAAGTTGGCAGAGTTGCGTTGTCTGATAACCCTCAAAGACTGCGGCGCCAAAAATGAGATAAAATCAAGGGAGCCCATCCGTTGTCGAGAATGTGGTCACCGCATCATGTACAAAAAGAGGACGAAGAGAAGTGAGCTCTGTCTTTCTCTCCACGTGCAGACGCTCAGATTTTGTCCAGTGGTTCAATTTGAAGCGCGGTGATCCCCAGCCAAAAGTCGCAAGAGGCTGGTGGTGGCTGGTAGAGTAGTCCGAAAATGTAAATAGTGGTTGGTCGACGCCTGGCATAGGGACAAGCATGGATCATCCGGATTCGCCCAGATCACGGATATATGTCAAACCCATCCGTGGATGCACGGATACTTCCAATTTAGTTGGTGTACTAAGTATTACTGTAGATGCCACTAAACGAGAGTAAACTACGACATCATACAGAGATTATAAGACAGATTTGCGAAACTTTAAGGCTATCTATCTAGTAAATCTAAGAATACGGGTGGTAACTTGTTGCAACAGTCAACAGTGACCTAATGGGCACGACGGGACTTCTCATCAATGAGCTGGACAGCGCGACGGATGTCAGGAAACAGTGATGTTCCCTCCCAGGATCCAATTGCCATCTCGGACTTGAAAGTTTGTGATGAAGTATTATGTTGCATGAAATTGATCTCGCGTCGTCCGTCGGAGAAGGCGCGCTCAGTATCTGTTGATGCGGCTATGCAAGGTGGGTGTTGGTTCCATGTCTCGTTAAGAATGGGAACCGGGTGCTTACCCGGTGCAGAACAATAGTTGAGGGCCATTTGCGAGAGAGTTCGACCATTTGAGTCCAAAATGGCAAAAGTCCGCCAGCTAGCTCAATATGGGACGAAGGAACCGCTGGCTCATCAAGGTATGTGTTGATGTCGTCGGTGGTGGCCTGTTGCACGGCGACAGCCAGCGAGATGCACGCTGTACAGTATATGAGATACGTGCTCGAGCCTAGAGATAAATTGAGACTTACCGGGGCTGGTCCTGATGTAGCCACTGCTACTGCAGCTGTCTGGGTAATGGTTGAAGCAGGTTCATGATAAGAATCTTGCCAACGCTTGATGGCAAGCGCGCGAAAAAATTCATGGCACACATCGACAATCTGGGCATCATCAATATCCCAGATGCTCTCATCTGACTTGTAATAGATGGACCTGCCTGTACAAGGTCGTTTCTTTGTTGGAGATATATTTGCAACAATGACAATATCCACACGTGCTAATTGATGGTGAGAAGTAGTGCATGATAGAGATGAGCTGGATGCCAGCAGTTGAATTGGAGTTGATGGACTCGGAGGATTGTTTGTTACAAATGGACTGGGAGATGAGGTCAGGCTAGAAAAACTAAAAAACGACGTCGACATGGTACTAAGGAGGTGAACATGTACGAACATTGGGTAGAAAAACCCAAGGATACATCTAAAAACTCTGAACAAAGCATCCACCATGAGACTCAGTAAACAGTAAACAAAGTCGCGTCGCGTCACAGACAACGCGTTTACATTGCACCTTCGCTATGCTGTCCGCGGATTGAATGAATGTCCCAAAATGGCATTAAACGGATGGCAGTGTGGATGTGATCCGGATGAAGCATAACAAATCCAAATGACGCACGCTGACACACAACTGAAACATATATTCGACATCATTTCGTTTCACTTGACTCTGATGCACTTGGAGCAAAACTAACAAACCATGTGAAGCAGATTGCTATACATGCTGCATTAGCTTTGTCTTCTCTTGTTCTGATCTGCTCATACTTTATCTTGATGGGCAAGGAGTATCATTGTGACTGTAAGAAGATATGCAAAGGTGTCCTCACGCCAGTCACCCGAGCTGTGTTCCACTGGCACAAGAAGTATTGTGAAAGAAAATAACTCCCCCTTCACTCAAGTTGCCAGCCCTGGCTGAATCACCATCTTCAGTCATAGAATACATGCTCTTAACCATAAACACACTCCCCCTGCCCCTCCCGCCATCATCTGGAATCACCTCAGCTGTCAAGTCCGGGTTCAATCCTGGAATTCCCAGATAGTCTGGAGCGTGCGGAAGGGCAAAGTCGGTCGGGAATCCCTGAGGGGGGTCAGAGGGGCAAGGGACTTTGACTTCAGCTTATGCTTATGTGCTGTGCCCCTGTACGAGTTCTGTCCCTCAATTTCAAGGCAGAAGTTCGGAGGACAATCCTAAGATCAACTTAAGGACTGAGAGAGGTTTTCAGAGTGAAGTAAGACTTTGGAGGATAGAACAGGATTTAGTCGATATTTGAACTCAGGAAATATTACAGAGTGAAGTTGGATTTATATACTGAAGAGTCTGGAAGATATAAAACTGTTAAAGTATTTCAGATGAATTAGAGTTTTGGGTTTCTGGAACAAAGTAAGAAGATGAATCAGAATGGCATCAGAATGATGGAATAATAACTGAGGGTGATGGCACAATAATTGTGAAGCAGGGGGAAAGGGAATTATCAATAGGAACTGTGAATGTCAAGGAATGTCAAAGGAAA
>MU127436.1:2352-14213 GCA_014904945.1 Gyrodon lividus
ACTCCTTTGTTCCTAAAGTGGCTAAGACCTACCACTTGAACCCGAAAGAAGAGGAGGCATGTAAGGAGTTCATTAAAGAGCATCTCGAGACCAGCAAGATGTCCCTCTCCCAATCACCACAAGCTTCCCCTTTCTTCTTCGTCCCCAAGAAAGATGGATCCCTTCATCCTTGCCAGGATTAGCAATATCTGAACTCTCACACAATAAAGAATGCCTATCCTCTTCCTTTAGTCTCCGACCTCATTGACAAATTGAAAGGATCAAAGATTTTTACAAAAATGGACATCAGATGGGGCTATAACAACGTCCAGATCAAGCCAACTGACCGATGGAAGGCTGCTTTCATCACTCCCTTTGGGCTCTTCAAACCAAATGTCATGTTCTTTGGACTCTGCAATTCCCCCCTGACCTTCCAGGCTTTCATGAACCATGTCTTTGCCGACTTCATAGTGGAAGGATGGCTTATTATCTACATGGATGATATCCTCATCCACTCCTCTGATGACTGAAAGAAAACGACCTATACCTGAAACTAGAAAAATGCAAATTTGCCACCAACAAAGTCGATTTCCTTGATCTGATTATCCATGAAGGAGCAGTAAAGATGGACCCTATCAAGCTGGACACAATCACCAAATGGCAAACCCCGACTTGCGTCAAACAAGTCTGCTCTTTCCTCGGGTTCTGCAACTTCTACCGACGATTCATTCCTTCTTTCTCAACAATCACCAAACCTCTCACTGACTTAACCCGAAAGTCCTCTGCCTGGGACTGGTCTCCTGACTGTGAGGCTGCCTTCCGGCGCCTCCAACACCTTTACATGCAATGACCCATATTGACCATGCCCGACATCAAAAAACCATTCTTCGTCATGACTGATGCCTCCCTCTGTGCTACAGGAGGAGTCTTAATGCAAAAGGACGCCAATGGTGACCTCCATCCCTGTGTGTACCTCTCCAAAGCCTTCTCTCCCGCCAAACGAAACTATGATATTTATGACCGAGAACTTCTCGCCATCATCCGTGCCCTAACCTCCAAGGAACTGCTCACCCTGTAATGATCCTGACAGACCACAAAAACCTGACATACTTCCGCTCCCCTCAGAAGTTATCCCACCATCAAGCACACTGGATGCTAACCCTTTCTGATTATGACTTGGTATTCCAACACACCCCTGGAACCCAAATGGCACCCGCCAATGCACTATCCTGCGTGAAATGCCCTGACACCTCTTCTGACAACCAAGACGTCACCCTCCTTCCTGAGGGGCTCTTTGTGAACGCCATTGACCTTGAATTGGTCAACAAGATTAAAGCCTCCACCCCCGATGATCCTCTGGTCCTGACTGCTACCCGAGCCATGGAAATCGGCAAATCCCTCTTCCCTCGCTCTTCTCCCTCTGATTGGGACTACAACAGTGCTAATCTGTTCTTTAAACATCACGTGTACATCCCTGTCAACCATTGCGCCCAGATCGTGTGCTCAGTCCATGAGTCCATTGCTGCCGGGCACCCCGGCATCACCCGAACCACCGCCCTTGTCTCATGTGATTTCTGGTGGCCTGGCCTATCCACTTTTATCCAAGAGTTTGTCCAAGGCTGCGCCACGTGCCAGTCTATGAAGGTCAACACTCACCCGACCGTCCCGGCCCTGTCCCCAATACTGTCACATCCCGAAACTTCCCTAACCCATCCGGCCCAATTCCGAACCCCTATGATCAAATCCAGAATCCCGAGCCTCGGACTTTACCTTAGATGATTTCTCTTTCATCGGACATTCTGAACCCCATACTTCCCATCCCGGACTTTCTGCATTCCCGTCCCGGACGTTCGTATTCCTATCTCGGCTATCTCTTGACATATGTCACTTTCCTTTGACACTTCTTGACATTTACAGTTCCTATCGATAATTCCCTTCCCCCTTGCTTTGCAATTATTGCGCCATTGCCTTCAGTCATTATTCTCCCATTCTGACGCCATTCTGATTCATTCCTTACCTTCTTCCGGAAACCCAAAACTCCGATTTGTCCGACATACTTTAACATCGTTATATCTTCTGGACTCTTCAGTATATAAACCTGCTTGTACTCTCTGATATTTCCTTAGTTTGAATATCAACTAAATCCCGTTCTTTCCTGATCCACTCCACTCTGAACCTCCTCAGTCCTTAAGTTGACCTTAGGATTGATCTCCGACCCTCTGCTCCAAAATCAAGGAACAGAACTTGTACAGGGGCACAGCACATAAGCTGAAGCTGAAGTTCCTTACAACTCCGACCCCCCTCAGGGATTCCTGCCTTCTCCGCACTCCGGACTATCTGGGAATTCCGGGATCGAACCCGGACTTGACAGATACCTTCCTCATGCACCCACCCCTTTCAACAAGTCTCCGTTGACCTGATCACTGATCACCCTATCTCCAACAGCTTTGATTCTTTAATGGTCGTGGTAGACCATGGGCTTACTAAGGGGGTAATTCTATCTCCTTGTCACAAAACAATTGACGCAGCAGGAGTAGCTGACCTTTTTCTACGAAATGTCTTCACCAGATTTGGGTTACACAATAAATTAATCTCCGACCGTGGACCTCAGTTTGCCTGTCTTTGCCAAAGAACTCAGACGACTCCTTGATTATGATGTCTCCCTTTCCTCTGCCTATCACCCCCAATCTGATGGAGAAACTGAACGAGTCAACCAGGAGGTCAAAACTTACCTCTGGATATTCTGCAATGGCATAACTCCTCCCTACTGCGGAATTCACCCACAATTCACTTGACCGTCCCGAACTTGCCGCCATCCAATGGATGCACTCAGTCATCTCCTACTTTGAACTTAACAACCATGTCTATGACAGCGACAAGAAAAAGATCATCACCGCCCTTAGTTTTATGAACAAGGGAACCACTGCCTCTTGGGCCGAAGCTTACTATGAAACCACAGCAGATGAAGGATGGGGAAAGTGGACTGACTTTGTCAAAAGTGACAAAACTACTTTTGCAGTCTCTGACATCAAAGGAACTGCACTCGCCAAACTCACTTCTTTAACCCAACACCACTGCGGCTCCCTCAAAAAGTTCAACGCTGACTTCCGACTCCTAAAAAGCCGATCAGGTGTGACTGACGAGTCCGCCCTCATCTCTTGGTATACCAATGGTTTTGAGAGGAATCTCTTGACCCAAATTCTAAACATGGATACCATCCCTGACACCATTGATAAATGGATTGCTAAAGCCAAGCATTTCCATATCCAGAACCAGTGCATCAAGGCGCTACAGAACCGATCCACCTACTCCCAACCCCTGATCCCGACGCTATGGACATCGACTCTGTTCGACTCACGCCTGTCAAATGGGCTGAGTATATGAAGAAAGGATTGTGTTTTGTCTGCGGAAAACAAGGACACCACTCCACCGACCACAAGAACGGTCGTCTTCCTCAGAAACCTTCCTCCCCTCGACCAACTCCTATCAAAATGGTAGAAATCCCCACCAAGACGCCGTCCTCTATAGAGAAATTCATCTCTGAACTCCAGAAGAACAACGTCTCCAAAGCAGAGATGTTGGATGTCCTCAAAGTCTGCTTTGAAAACCCCAAGCAAGACGCCCCTGATGCCCTCCCCATTGCCAAGATCAGATTAGATGGGCAGGATTTTTAGAAAGGAGAACCGAATCGACATCGACCTCTCCTAAAACAACTCCTGTAATAGTAGCTGAGCAAACTTCTAAATTAATGCACATTCCAACTGCCATTTTTGCTACTAAGACAGGAAAAATCGTCGACACTGGAGCCCTTCTTGACTGTGGAGCAGCTGCCTCCATTGACCAACACTTTGCCCTCAAAAATCAATTGCCTATGAAACGACTCCCCGTTCCATTGAAACCCTACAATGTGGATGGATCTCCAAACATAGCTGGACTAATCAAATTTTCCACTACTCTCACCCTCCGCATCAGGAACAATGAAATGGAACACGAACTATACGTGACAAACTGTGGAAAAGAAAACATCATCCTAGGTCTCCCTTGGCTACGCCAACACAACCCAAACATTGACTGGGAAGCCGGAACTCTTTCCTTCCCTGACAAGAAAGCTCTTCCTCGACACGACACCCCCGATGTGTTAAGTCCAGGTTTGTTCCCAGAATTCCCGGATTGTCTGGAGTGTGGAGAAAGTGGGATTTGGCGGGAATTCCTGAGGGGGGTCGGGGTGGTAAGGAACTTTGGCTTCAGCTTATGTGCTGTGCCCCTGTATGAGTTCTGTTCCTTGATTTCAGAGCAGAGGGTCAGAGATAGAGATCAATCCTAAGATCAACTTAAGGACCGAGGAAGTTCAGAGGGGATCAGGAAAGAATGGGATTTAGTTGATATTTGAACTAAGGAAATATCAGAGAGTACACGCAGGTTTATATACTGAAGAGTCCGGAAGATATAAAGATGTTAAAGTATGTTGGACAAATCAGAGTTTCGGGTTTCCGGAAGAAAGGAAGGAATGAATCAGAATGGTGTCAGAATGAGAGAATAATGACTGAAGGCAATGGCGCAATAGTTGTGAAGCAAGGGGGAAGGGAATTATCGATAGGAACTGTAAATGTCAAGAAGTGTCAAAGGAAAGTGACATATGTCAAGAGATAGCCAAGATAGGAATACAAAAGTCCGGGACAGGAATATGGAAAGTCAGGGACAGGAATGCGGAAAGTCCAGGATGGGCAGTACAGGGTTCAGAATGTCCGATGAAAGAGAATTTGTCTAAGGTAAAGTCCAAGGGCCGGGATTTGGGATTTGATCATAGGGGTTTGGAATTGGGCTGGGTGGGTTAGGGAAGTTTCGGGATGTGACAGTATCCCCCTCTTAGGCACGAACCCTTGAGTGCCTGGATAGGAGTCCATGATAGGAAATAGAAGTATAGCGGAGTTTGAAAAGCGGGGATCGATCTGAGGTGCCTTGCGACCGTTGACTGCCTGTTGTTTAGTTCCACCATCCAACATGTCTACTCACTCGCAATCTGACGACAAAATCGCCTATCTCCAACAAGAGGAGGAAGGACATGCGCGGGAGTCCGCCCAGAGAATTCAGGAGGCCAGGGAGCAAAAGGCCCAGCGGGAGGAGGCAAGGCAGAAGCTCGAGGAGGAAGTGCGGAAAAAAGCGGAGGAGGACGAGAGGGGGAGGAAAGCAGAGGCAGAGGTCACAAGGGTCGTGGCCAAAAGATTGCGGCAAGGGTCACAGGAGTCACAGAGGCGTGGGGCTAGTGGTTCGCTGAAGGGGTCCAAGGCAGGGCTGTTGCAGGTGAGTGTGGGGAGGCCCGGGGGTTGGCTCCCCAGGGCCAATACTCCTTGTGTGGCCTGTGTGAGGGCGGGGGTGCCATGTCTGGGCCCAAAGACCGGGCGATCCTAGACGTGCAGGCGCACTCTTCGTGCCAGGAGGCCGGAGCAGGGAAGTGGGCAGCCGCGGAAGTGGCATTGCCACGAGGGGGGAAGGACCGGAAGAGGCGGAGACAAAAGAGTCCAGAGGCCTGGGAGGAGAGCGAAGGGGAGGACGAAGAGCGCCAGGACGCGCTCAGGGCCCTGAGGGATTCCTATGAGGCCCAGAGGCGGGCCAACGAGGCCTACCAGGGAGCTGTGGTGGCTAAGCTGTCGGGAATCCGACAGGTATTGTTGGACAGCCTGGCGGCCTTCCTGGTGGCTCAGGGGTCCCGGTTTGGAGAGTCCGGAGGAAGCTGGGGGGCGTCGGAGTGGAAGGGGAAGGAGAGGGATGATGGAGAGGGAGGTCAGGGGACAGATGGGGAGGATGGGGATGAGGAGGAGGATGAGGGTGAGGAGGGAGGTCAGGGGGATGGGGATGGGGGTGTAGTATAGGATGTCCCATCAGTTTCCACATGTATAATTAGCATAGTTTTGTTTTTTGGCAAATCGAAAATCATGTTTCCGCCCTCATCCGAGTGAATTAAGGGGTCCGGACTTTCTGGGATATGCGGAGTGAAAGTCCGAGATGAGTTCCGATGCGTGAGTGAGCTTGGTCGCGAGGATCCAGGAAGTTTCTTCATCAGTCCCTTCATAACCCGCCCACTTTACCAGGTACAGGAGTTGGCAATTCCTGCGTCGGCGGTCGATTTTGGAATCTAGGATTTCGGAGATTTCATATTCGGGTTCTCTGTCGACTTCGACTGGGGGAGGTGGGGGTTGGACCCAATTCGGGATGGTGTTCGGAGTTGTGGGTTCTAACTGGGAGATGTGGAAGACAAGATGGACAGCACGCATGGAGTCTGGGAGTCGGAGGGTGAAGGACAGGGGTCCAGCTTGGGCAATGATGGGATAGGGGCCGAGGTTCTTTTCCGAGAGTTTATTGGAAGGGCAAGTGGAACGGAAATACTTTGCCTTGACGAATGCTTGGTCTCTGATCCGAAAGTCCGGTGCCGGAAGTCGTTGGGAATCTGCGGGTCCTTGGTAGCGTTGCTGAGCGTGGGCCATTTCCGTGCATAGGAATTCGTGGAGTTCCTGTAGGTCGACTGCATATTCGCAGGCACGGGATGAGGTCAGGTCCCTTTTGGGGTAGACCGAGATGTTGGGATGGTAGCCTTTGTTAGCAAAGAACGGGGATACTCCTGTAGTAGCGCTAGGGGCATTATTGTAAGCAAATTCTGCGAGGGGTAGGAGTTCCGACCAGTTGTCCTGTTGGTAGTTGCAGTAGATTCGGAGATACTGCTCGAGGGTCTGGTTTGCCTGTTCCGTTTGCCTGTTCCGTTTGCCCATCGCCTTCGGGATGATATCCCGAAGTGAAGTGAAGTCGGATGTCAAGGGCTTTCCTGAAGGAACAGAAGAAGTGGGAGACGAACTCGGAACCCCGGTCGGAGGTGATATGGGAGGGAACTCTGTGCTTGGAAAACATGTGGAGCAGGAATAGTTTTGCGAGGCTCGGAGAGTCGATAGTGTCGTGAGTGGGAATGAATATGGATTGTTTGGAAAGGCGGTCGATGAATACGAGGATTGCAGTATATCCGCCGGAAGACAGGAGTTGTTCGATGGCTTGTATCAGAGAATGCAAAGATGGAGGTCCTTAGCTTCTGGGACAAAGATGCGATTGTCGAGGGTCAGGAAACCTTTGGGGTTGACAGCCCACCAGGAGTCCGACGGGTCCGAAAGATGGAGGGAAGCTACGGGGTTGGAGGACAGGGAATCTAGGATGTCCTTGTGAATGTCTTCAATGTCAAGCAGGGACAAGGCCCGGAGGACCGGGGTGAGTAGGATAGTTGCTCATAGGGACGAGGCGAGCTGTTCCTGGGTGAACACCGGACAGAGGTTATGGGGATTGATGCGAGCATAGTCCTTATCCCCCTCTTTTGGGTAGATGTCCCAGCGTCTAGTGAGGGAGTCGGGCTTAGCTCCTAAGCATCCGGGGTGGAATCGGATGACGAGGTTGAACTGGGATAGGAATTCCGACCAGCGGGCTTGCCAGCAGGTCAGGACTTTGGAGGTGGAGAAATATTCCAGATTTTTGTGGTTGGTAACAATGTCAACAGGAGTGCCGGAACCTTCAAGATAATGACACCAATGCCGGAAAGCTTCATGGATAGCGAGGAGCTCCTTATCATGAGTGTCGTAGTTGAGTTCCGGGGCTGTCAGGGTGTGGGAGTAGAACCCGACAGGGCAGAATTCCTCGTCTGGACATCGGATCAAGAGGATTCCCACGATAGCATAGTCCGAAGTGTTGGTTTCGACCGTGATAGGACAGTCCAGAATCCAGTGAGTAAGGATAGGGGCTCGGGTGAAGGCGTCTTTGAGTTGGGTGAAGGCAGAGCAGCAGGAATCATTGAAGTTCCACGGGGCATTTTTCCGAGTGAGTCGGGTGAGCGGAACAACAATATCGGAGTAGTTGAAGATGAAACGACAGTAGAAGTTGGCGAAACCGAGCAAGGACTGAATGTCCTTGACTTTCCGGGGTTTGGGCCAATCTCAGACTGCCTGGACTTTCTCCGGGGACATGGTCAGTCCCTGGGGAGAGAGACGATAGCCCAGGTATTCGACGGAGTCCAAGTGCCACTCACATTTCTCCGGTTTGGCATAAAGTCTGTTTCCGGAGACGCCAGAGGACTTCCTGGACATGTTTTTTGTGAGAAGCCATGTCGTTGGAATAGATGAGGATGTTGTCAAGGTAAACCACGACACAAACATCTAGGAGGTCTGCAAAGACGCTATTGACGAAGCACTGGAAGGCCACTGGGGCATTGGTGAGCCCGAAGGGCATCACCAGCCACTCATACGAGCCGTAGTGGGTCCGGAAGGTGGTTTTCCATTCATCCCTGGGAGCAACGCAGACAAGGTGATATGTGTGGCAGAGGTCGATTTTGGTGTATACCTTGGCGCGGCTAGGGGAATCAAGGAGGTCGGAGATCAGGGGTAAGGGATAGCAGTGTTTTTTCATGATTTAGTTGAGTCCTCAAAAATTGACACAGAGGCAGAGGGATCCGTCCTTCTTGCAGACAAAGAGGACGGGAGCGCCGTGGGTGGATTTGGACTGGCAGATGAAGCCATAGTTGAGGTGTTCATCTATGAATTCCTGGAGGGACTCGAGTTCTGTAGCAGAAACCGGGTAGACAGTCCCGAGAGGAGGGGAAGCACCTTCCTCTAAGTCAATCTTGAGATCAAATTCCCTGTGGGGTGGAAGGGTATCAGCCTTGTGCTTACTGAAGACATCGGGGAAATTGTGATAGTCCGGAGGGACAGAGGAAAAATCGACTTCTTCAAGGGTTTCGGAAAATCCGGAGTTTGGAGTCCTGGGGACGGAGGTGAATGCTGAACTGCTCGGAACCATCGAGTTTGCACGCACACACAAAGGCAGCAGCATTGACAAATGAGATGCGAGGAGCTTTGCAAGGCGGCTTGTCGGGAGTGTCGGAGTGAGATGGGGGACTGGGGTCCGGAATCTCCGGAGGTGACATCGAGGGCATTGGTAAGTCTGGAGCCGGCATTCGGAAAGTAATACTGCCCAGTACCCAGTCAATCGACGGATTGTAGCGGGTGAGCCAGTTGTGTCCTAGAACAAGGGAGCAAGAAGAATCCAACGGAGTAACATAAAATGTATCGGAGGTGACAAAGCCGGAAGGGAAATGAACAGAAAGGTCAATAGCATGGGTAATCGTAGAATTGGAAGTACCATCAAAAAGTTTCAAAGAAATAGGAGGAATGGAGTATGTTGGAAAATGGTGCTTGTCAATGAAAGTAGTATTGATGAAGCAATCAGTAGAACCACAATCTAACAAAGCGGGAAAAGCAGAAACTTTGGAAAAGTCGGAAAGGGAAACAAGAGGCATAAGGGCCTTGGGATCATAAAGAGCGGACGCGTTGAGACAGGTCTCCGTAGGTGCACCGTGGGATTCAACGCAGCCTCCTTACCATGCGGAGTCTGGAAGGCTGCACCCTAATTTTTTGCCTCAGGGGTAGTGGCCTCCAGTTTGGCTTCCGAGCGGGGGAGGTTGTCGCTGCGCGGGCTTTGGACACGTGGGAAGTGGACTTCTGGCAGTCCTTAGCTACATGTCCGGCGGCTCCACAGAACATGCACAGTTTGAGGTCAAAGCAGTGTTTGCGTTCCTCAGAGGTGAGGTGTCCGTCCTTCCCGAGTTTACTGGAGAGGTTGGATGTGGGTTTAGGGGTGGAGGACTTTGCCGACAAGGACGCGGAAGTGTTGGACAGAGTGGCGGGTTTCGGAGATGAAGTGGTTGGAGTACTTTTGGGAGTGGAGGACTGATTTCTGGAGGGTCGGATTTGGCCAGCAACTTCGGACTTGCATTCCCAATATCTCCCATTGATAGTCTGGGAGAGAGTCCGGAGTTCTCCTAGGGAGCGCAGTTTTCCGATGCAGGAAAGCTCATCTTTGATGTGATCTGAAAGTCCATTGTAGAAGTGGTGTCGGAGGGCTCCCTCACCGTAACCCTGGACCTGGGAGGCTAGGCGATTGAATTCTACCATGTATTTGTTGATATGCTGGGAGTCTTTCATGGATAGGTGGTCAAGTTGGTGCTCGGCATCACCGACAGGGTCGTGGGGGCTGAAGTTGGTCTGGAGCTCAAGGATGAATTCCTGATAATTGTCCGTCCAGTTCGGATCGTCCATCTGGAGGAGGTCAGGCTCGAACCATTTGAGGGCCATACCTTTTAGGTAAGACTGGGCGAAGGTGACTTTCACGCGGTCAGTCCGGAATGCGTGGGGACGGTCCTGGAAGTTCAGCTCGCATTGGACCAAGAAGGCCCGCAGCTTGCGAGGGTCAGTCCTGTCGAAGGTGTCGGGTTCCCACACCTTCGTGCGTGGAGATGAGGAGTTTTTGGATTTGCGGTCGTGGCACGATAACTCAGCGAGGCCGCGGACCGCATTTGCAAGCGCCATGATAGGGTTAGGCGGGAATGCATTGTTGGGGTTGTCATCAAAGGGGTTGTCGTCATCAGAGGGGTCGGGGTCATCGCCGCTGCCGTTCCCATCGTCAGAGGGGTCCGGGGCACCCCCGGAGGGGTGACGACCTTCAGGAGTAGGGGTGGAGATGATTTGAGATGGAGGTCTAGCCTGAGAGGCAGAGGTTGATGAATGATGAGCAGAAAAGCTTCGGAATTGTTTGGTGACATTGGGGCCTCGACGCGAGGTATCAGGGAGTGCAGGGCGTCTTCTTGGGCTGCCTCTGACTGAGCTGCATTGATGCTTTGCATATTGCGTGTTTGGGCATGAGTCTGGATAGTTCTAGACATGCGGATAAGATATGATGTTAGCGAACTCGTAGAGGTTTGAGTTCGAATATACTGTTAAGTCCGGGTTCGTTCCCGGAATTCCCAGATTGTCTGGAGTGTGGAGAAAGCAGGGTTTGGCGGGAATTCCTGAGGGGGGTCAGGGTGGTAAGGAACTTCCGCTTCAGCTTATGTGCTGCACCCCTGTATGAGTTCTGTTTCTTGATTTCAGAGCGGAGGGTCAGAGATAGAGATCAATCCTAAGATCAACTTAAGAACCGAGGAAGTTCAGAGGGGATCAGGAAAGAACGGGATTTAGTTGATATTTGAACTAAGGAAATATCAGAGAGTACACGCAGGTTTATATACTGAAGAGTCCAGAAGATATAAAGATGTTGAAGTATGTCGGACAAATCAGAGTTTCAGGTTTCCGGAAGAAAGGAAGGAATGAATCGGAATGGCATCAGAATGGGAGAATAATGACTGAAGGCAATGGTGCAATAGTCGCGAAGCCAGGGGGAAGGGAATTATCGATAGGAACTGTAAATGTCAAGAAGTGTCAAAGGAAAGTGACATATGTCAAGAGATAGCCGAGATAGGAATACGAAAGTCCAGGACGGGAATACAGAAAGTCAGGGACGGGAATGTGGAAAGTCCGGGATGGGAAGTACAGGGTTCGGAATGTCCGATGAAAGACAATTTGTCTAAGGTAAAGTCCGAGGGCTGGGATTTGGGATTTGATCATAGGGGTTTGGAATTGGGCCGGGTGGGTTAGGGAAGTTTCGGAATGTGACACGACGCCATCACCCAGCAATACCTTCTCCGGTATCTTGAACTCGACCCCAAAACCTGTCTTGCGAAGAAATTAAAGAAGAAAATCAACTCCATGACTTATGACTTCTGCAAGGTTACCCTTGCCACTGAACTCACCCAGAAAGAAGCCAAAGAAAAGAAAGAAAAACCCGTCCTTCCTCCCGAATTCACTGAGTTTGCTGATGTCTTCAACAAAAAGGCAACCGACCATGTACCCTTGTCCTGTCCTTTTGATCACACCATAGACCTCGACAACTCCTTTGTTCCTAAAGTGGCTAAGACCTACCACTTGAACCCGAAAGAAGAGGAGGCATGTAAGGAGTTCATTAAAGAGCATCTCGAGACCAGC
>MU127436.1:16138-53049 GCA_014904945.1 Gyrodon lividus
ATAATTCCCTTCCCCCTTGCTTTGCAATTATTGCGCCATTGCCTTCAGTCATTATTCTCCCATTCTGACGCCATTCTGATTCATTCCTTACCTTCTTCCGGAAACCCAAAACTCCGATTTGTCCGACATACTTTAACATCGTTATATCTTCTGGACTCTTCAGTATATAAACCTGCTTGTACTCTCTGATATTTCCTTAGTTTGAATATCAACTAAATCCCGTTCTTTCCTGATCCACTCCACTCTGAACCTCCTCAGTCCTTAAGTTGACCTTAGGATTGATCTCCGACCCTCTGCTCCAAAATCAAGGAACAGAACTTGTACAGGGGCACAGCACATAAGCTGAAGCTGAAGTTCCTTACAACTCCGACCCCCCTCAGGGATTCCTGCCTTCTCCGCACTCCGGACTATCTGGGAATTCCGGGATCGAACCCGGACTTGACAGATACCTTCCTCATGCACCCACCCCTTTCAACAAGTCTCCGTTGACCTGATCACTGATCACCCTATCTCCAACAGCTTTGATTCTTTAATGGTCGTGGTAGACCATGGGCTTACTAAGGGGGTAATTCTATCTCCTTGTCACAAAACAATTGACGCAGCAGGAGTAGCTGACCTTTTTCTACGAAATGTCTTCACCAGATTTGGGTTACACAATAAATTAATCTCCGACCGTGGACCTCAGTTTGCCTGTCTTTGCCAAAGAACTCGGACGACTCCTTGATTATGATGTCTCCCTTTCCTCTGCCTATCACCCCCAATCTGATGGAGAAACTGAACGAGTCAACCAGGAGGTCAAAACTTACCTCTGGATATTCTGCAATGGCATAACTCCTCCCTACTGCGGAATTCACCCACAATTCACTTGACCGTCCCGAACTTGCCCCTAAGTGAGAAGGTCCCTTTGAAATTCTTCAGGTTCTATCTCCTATCTCCTACCAGCTAAAGATCCCGTTTACGTGGAAGATCCATGACATCTTCCATGCTTCCCTCTTATTGTCCTATTGAGAAACCTCTGAACACGGTCCAAACTATTCTAGACCACCCCCTGACCTTATCAGATCAGAAGAAGAATACAAAGTGGAAAAGATCCTTTCCCATCGAGGCTCCCCTAA
The DNA here is from genome assembly GCA_014904945.1 of Gyrodon lividus. NCBI lineage: Eukaryota > Fungi > Basidiomycota > Agaricomycetes > Boletales > Gyrodontaceae > Gyrodon > Gyrodon lividus. The sequence continues at coordinate 17,254 of MU127436.1, forward strand.
TCACCACCAATACCTCGTGTCATGGACCCTTCTTCATGATCTTCCAGTAACAGTAATTCCGATGAAACTCATCCAGTTCCCCCTCCTCACCGTTCACATCGAAGGCATACTCAGACTCTCTTCTCCGTCCCCTTGACCCACTCCTCAGTAACTCCCAGTCCTGGAGACACACCTTCTACCCCCATTAACATTGACTCTACTGAAGAAGCCTTTGGTATCCCTACCAACACTGTCCTTGAGCTCGCCGACCAAGCAGAACGAGACCACATTTACCTTACTCAAACCCAACTCCCCCTCCTGAGTAACCACCCCCACTACAACTGCTCCTGCTACGAATGTCAAAGACTTGGACACATTCGTGTCAACTGTCAATATTATGAGTGTCCCAAGTGCTTCAAAAATGCCCCTGGACATACCCAAGCTGACTGTCCTGGACATCCAACCTGGGGGCCTAGAGTTTGGGATGAAGACCATGGAGATGATGTCTTTGACGATTCCGCCATCACCAACATGACTGGTTCACCCAGCATGGAGTATAGAAAATTGTAAAAGATCAGTGTTCTTTTATCTAAACGGAGGGTAATGTTATGGTAGAACCGTTTTAGCCCCTTTTCTTTTCCTTCTCATGTGACTCTGTACCATCACATGATCCCTTTCCTCTTTTGACCTTTTGTACAACCAGTGACTCCAGGCAAAGTCCCTGGCCCTATCTTTCTTCTGTCATATTCTATGACCTTCCACCCAATGGCGTTTATCCCTCTTATCTTCAGTTACCTTTCTTGAACAGTTCCTACTTTGGATATCTTGGTCCGTGCGCCATTTCCTGTACTATAAAGACCTGTACTCTACTTGGTTACAACCCAAGTTAGATCTACGCAATACATAGCTTAACAAGCTATCTCTTGGTCTGAGAACTTGCTTCATCAATTGGCCTATAGTCTGCCAGTAAAGACTTCTGATAGATCTTGTCCTGCTCAACAACAGGACTAGTTGATGTTATCTGATCGAGCTCTCACAACCTCATCAGCGTAACACCTTGCTGAGTTATCGTGCCACGACCACAAATCTGAAGACTCCTCATCTCCGCACACGAAGGTGCGGGAACCCGACACCTTTGACGGGACTGACCCTTGCAAGCTGCGGGCCTTCCTGGTCCAATGCGAGCTGAACTTCCAGGACCGTCCCTGCACAAAAGTCACCTTCACCCAGTCCTACCTAAAAGGTATGGCCCTCGAGTGGTTTGAGCCTGACCTCCTCCAGATGGACGATCCGGACTTTCGTCTGGACTGGACGGACAATTATTGGGAATTCGTCCTCGAGCTCCAGACCAACTTCAGCCCCCATGACCCTGTCAGTGATGTGGAACACCAGCTTGACCACCTATCCATGAAAGACTCCCAGCATATCAACAAATACGTGGTGGAATTCAATCGCCTAGCCTCCCAGGTCCGGGGTTATGGCGAGGGAGCCCTCCGACACCACTTCTACAATGGACTTCCAGATCGCATCAAAGACGAGCTTTCCTGCATCGGAAAACCACGCTCCCTAGGAGAACTCCGGACTCTCTCCAAGACTATCAACGGGAAATATTGGGAATGCAAGTCTGAAGTCGCTTGCCAGATCAGACCCTCTGGAAACCAGTTCTCCACATCCAAAAGTACTCCCGTCACCTCATCTCTGAAACCCGCCAATTCATCCAACACTTCTGCGTCCTCGTCGGCGAAGTCCTCTGCCCCTACCCCGAAACCTGTGTCCGACCTCTCCAGCAAACTCGGGAAGGACAGACACCTCACCTCTGAGGAACACAAACACCGCTTTGACCTCAAACTGTGCATGTTCTGCGGAGCTGCTGGACATGTGGCTAAGGATTGCCAGAAGTCCACTTCCCGCACATCCAAAGCCTGCACAGCAAAAACCTCCCCCGCTCTGAAAGCCAAACCAGAGGCCTCTTCCCCTGAGGCAAAAATTAGGGCACAGCCTTCCGGACTCTGCACGGGAAGGAGGCTGCGTTGAATCCCACCGTGCACCTATGGAGACCCATCTCAACATGTCCGCTCTTTATGATCCCAAGGCCCTTATGCCTCTTGTTTCTTTTCCTGACTTTTCCAAAATTCTGCTTTTCCCACTGTTAGATTGTGGTTCTACTGATTGTTTCATTGATACTACTTTCGTTGACAAGCATCATTTTCTGACATATTCTGTGCCTCCTATTTCATTGAGACTTTTTGATGGTACTTCTAATTCTACGATTACCTGTGCTGTTGACCTTTCTGTTCATTTCCCTTCTGGCTTTGTCACCTCTGATACATTTTATGTTACTCCGTTGGATTCATCTTGTTCCCTTGTTCTAGGACACAACTGGCTCACCCGCTACAATCTATCAATTGACTGGGTACTGGGCAGTATTACTTTCCAAACTCCAGCTCAAGACTTGCCAACGACCCCAATGTCACCTCCGGAGATTCTGGACTCCGTTCCTCTATCTCACTCCGACACTCCTGACAAGCTGCCTCACAAAGCTCCTTGCATCTCGTTTGTCAATGCTGCCACCTTTGTGTGCACGTGCAAACTCGATGGCTCCCAGCAGTTCAGCATTCACCTCCGTCCCCAAGACTCCAAACTCCGTTCCGTATCCCGTGACTCCGGAGTTTCCAAAACTCCCAAAGAAGTCGATCTTTCCTCCGTCCCTCCAGACTATCATGATTTCCCTGATGTCCTCAGTAAGCACAAGGCTGACACCCTCGTGCCCCACAGGGAATTCAATCTCAAGATTGACTTAGAGGAAGGTGCTTCCCCTCCTCTCGGGACTGTTTACCCAGTTTCTGCTACAGAACTTGAGTCCCTCTGGGGATTCATAGACAAACACCTCAACTACAGCTTCATCCACCAGTCCAAATCCGCCCACAGCACTCCCGTCCTCTTTGTCTGCAAGAAGGACGGATCCCTACGCCTCTGTGTCAATTTCCGAGGACTCAACAAAATCACAAAAAAGACTGCTATCCCCTACCCCTGATCTCCGACCTCCTCCATTCCCCTAGCCGCACCAAGGTATACACAAAAATCGACCTCTGCCACACATATCACCTTGTCTGCGTTTCTCCCGGGGATGAATGGAAAACCGCCTTCCGGACTCGCTATGGCTCGTACAAGTGGCTGGTGATGCCCTTCAGGCTCACCAACGCCCCTGCAGCCTTTCAGCGCTTTGTCAATAGCGTCTTCACGGACCTCCTAGATGTCTGCATCATGGTCTACCTCAACAACATCCTCATTTATTCCAATGACATGGCATCTCACAAAGAACATGTCCAGGAAGTCCTTCGGCGTCTCCGGAAACACGGACTTTACACCAAACCAGAGAAATGTGAGTGGCACTCAGACTCTGTCAAATACCTGGGCTACCGTCTCTCCCCCCAGGGATTGACTATGTCCCCGGAGAAAGTCCAGGCAGTCCTAGATTGGCCTGAGCCCCAGAAAGTCAAGGACATTCAGTCCTTCCTCGGGTTTGCCAACTTCTATCGTCACTTCATCTTCAACTACTCTGATATTGTTGTCCTGCTCACCCGACTCACTCGGAAAAATGCCCCCTGGAACTTCAACAATTCCTGCTGCTCTGCCTTCACCCAAGCCCCTATCCTTACTCACTGGATTCCAGACTGTCCTATCACAGTCTAAACCGACACTTCGGACTATGCTATTGTGGGGCCCGAACGAGGAATTCCGCCCCGTCACGTTCTACTCCCGCACCCTGACAGCCCTGGAACTCAACTACAACACTCATGATAAGGAACTCCTCGCTATCCACAAGGCCTTCCGGCATTGGCACCATTACTTCGAAGGTTCCGGCACCCCTATCAACATCATTACCAATCACAAAAATCTGGAATATTTCTCCACTTCAAAAGTTCTGACCTGCCGGCAAGCCCGCTGGGCAGAATTCCTATCCCAGTTCAACCTCATCATCCGCTTCTGCCCCAGACACTTGGGAGCTAAGCCCGACTCCCTCACTAGACACTGGGATGTCTACCCAAAAGAGGGGGAGAAGGACTATGCTCGCATCAATCCCCACAACCTCCGCCCGCTGTTCACTCAGGAACAGCTCGCCTCATCCCTACAAGCCACTATCCTACTTGCCCTGGTCCTCCAGGCCTCATCCCTGCTTGACATTGAAGATATTCACAAGGACATCCTAAATTCCCTGTCCTCCAACCCCGTAGCTTCCCTCCATCTTTCGGACTCATTGGACTCCCAGTGGGCTGTCAACTCTGACGGTTTCCTGATGCTCAACAATTGTATCTTTGTCCCAGAAGCTAAAGACCTTTGTCTTTGCATCCTCCAATACAAGCACGATCACCCCCTGTCCAGACATTTTGGGCAAAACAGGACATTAGAGCTCGTCTGCCGGGAATACACTTGGCCAGGACTCCGCACCTTTGTCAAAAACTATGTCAGTTCCTGCACCTCCTGTGCCCGAGCTAAAACTCCTAGACACCGCCCCTACGGAATGCTCAAGCAGCTTCCAATCCCCGAAAAACCCTGGAACTCCATTTCCATGGACTTCATCGAACAACTTCCCTCTTCCGGTGGATATACTGCAATCCTCATAGTCATTGACCACCTTTCCAAGCAATCCATATTCATTCCCACTCACGACACTATCGACTCTCCGAGCCTCACAAAATTATTCCTGCTCCACGTGCTTTCCAAGCACGGAGTTCCCTCCCACATCACCTCTGACCGGGGTTCCGAGTCCGTCTCCCACTTCTTCTGTTCCTGTCAAGTCCAGGTTCAATCCCAGAATTCCCAGATGGTCGGAGCACATGGAGTGGCAGAGTTGGGCGGGAATCCCTGAGGGGGGTCGGAGGTGTAAGGAACTTTGGCTTCAGTTTATGTGCTGTGCCCCTGTACGAGTTCTGTTCCTTGATTTCAGGGCAGAGGGTCGGAGATCAATCCTAAGGTCAACTTAAGGACTGAGGGGGTTCAGAGTGAAGCGGATCAGGAGAGAACGGGATTTAGTTGATATTTGAACTAAGAAAATATCGGAGAGTACAAGCAGGTTTATATACTGAAGAGTCCGGATATAAAGATGTTCAAGTATGTCGGACAAATCAGAGTTTCGGGTTTCCGGAAGAAAGTAAGGAATGAATCGGAATGGCGTCAGAATGGTGCAATAATGACTGAAGGCAATGGTGCAATAATTGTGAAGCAGGGGGAAAGGGAATTATTGATAGGAACTGTAAATGTCAAGAAGTGTCAAAGGAAAGTGACATATGTCAAGAGATAGCTGAGATAGGAAAACAAAAGTCCAGGATGGGAATGCGGAAGTCCGGGACGGGAATGCAGAAAGTCCGGGACAGGAATGCAAAAGTCTGGGATGGGAAGTACGGGGTTCGGAATGTCCGATGAAAGAGAAATCTTCTAAGGTAAAGTCTGAGGCTCAGGATTCAGGATTTGATTATAGGGGGTCGGAATTGGGCCAGATGGGTCAGGGAAGTTTCGGGATGTGACAGTTCCCTCGGGAAAGCCCTCAACATCCGCCTTCACTTCACTTCGGGATACCATCCCAAAGGTGACGGGAAAATGGAACAGGCAAACCAAACCCTCAAGCAGTACCTCTGAGTCTACTGCAACTACCAACAGGACAATTGGTCGGAACTCCTACCCCTTGTGGAATTCGCCTACAATAATGCCCCTAGCGCTACTACAGGAGTATCCCCGTTCTTTGCTAACAAAGGCTACCATCCCAACGTCTCGGTCTACCCCAAAAGGGATTTGACCTCATCCCACGCCCATGAATATGCAGTCGACCTACAGGAACCCCACAAATTCCTACACACAGAAATGGCCCACACTGAACAATGCTACCAAGGACCCATGGATTCCTGTCGACTCCCCGCACCAGACTTCTAGATCAGAGATCAAGTGTTCGTCAAGGCAAAGTACTTCCACTCCACTCGCCCTTCCAAGAAACTCTCAGAAAAGAACCTTGGCCCCTATCCCATCATTGCCCAAGTTGGACCCCTGTCCTTCACTCTCTGACTCCCGGACTCCATGCGCACCATCCACCCTGTCTTCCATGTCTCTCAGTTGGAACCCGCAACTCTGAACACCATCCCAAATCGGGCCCAACTCCCACCTCCCCCAGTCGAAGTCGACGGAGAACCCGAATACGAAATCTCCGAAATCCAAAATCGACCGGCGACGCAGGAATTGTCAACTCCTGTACCTGGTAAAATTGGCGGGCTACGAAGGGACTGATGAAGAAACTTCCTGGATCCTCGCGACCGAGCTTGCTCACACATCGGAACTCGTCTCGGACTTTCACTCCGCATATCCCAGAAAGTCTGGACCCCTTAATTCTCTTGGATGAGGGCAAAAATGTATTTTTTCGATTCATCAAAACAAAAACTACACTAATTGTACATGAGGAGACTGATGGGACATTCTATACTACTTTCCCATCCCCATCCTCCTCACCCTCATCCTCCTCCTCATCTGTCCCCTGACCTCCCTGACCATCCTCCCTCTCCTTTCCTTTCCACTCCCACGCCCCCCAGCTTCCTCTGGACTCCCCGAACCGGGACCCCTGAGCCACGAGGAAGGCCACCAGGCCGTCCGAGAGCACCTGTCGGACTCCCGACAGCTGTGCCACAACGGCCCCCTGGTAGGCCTCATTGGCCCGCCTCTGGGCCTCGTACGACTCCGTCAGGGCCCCAAGCATGTCCGCCAGGGCCCCGAGCGCATCCCATCTTCCTCGTCCTCCTCGCCCTCCCCTTCGCTCTCCTCCCGGGCCTCCAGACTCCTCTGTTTCCACCTTTTCCAGTCCTTCCCCCCGTGTGGTGATGCCACTTCCACAGCCACCCTCTTCCCTGCCGCTCCAGCCTCCTGGCATGACGAGTGCGCCTGCGCACACCTCGCGCACATCCGCAATCGTCCAGTCTTTGGGCCCAGACACGGGACCCCCGCCCTCACGCAGGCCGCGCAGGGAGTATTCTGGGGTCCTGCCCCCTCAACTTTTTGTTTGGGTGCCCCTTGCCTCCCAAAGTGAGGGATCGTTCGGTGTGTCTTCATTGATTGCAAGGGTGCAGATATTGTATTTCTGACACTCCAACACCTATGCAAAAGTTACAGGATGACATTGTTTCTACTCGTTACTAGTAGACACCTCACCTGCATCATTTGAAGGCGTTTAAGCGGCGATATCGTATGGACATTGATCCTGGTCGAAGTAACATAGGGATTAGTACACAGAGAGTTTTACCACTCCCTGTACCAGCTGTAATGATGGTATCACGGCTGTTTAAGATCGCGAGAGAGGCTTGGAGTTGAAACACACAGGGGATGATCATCGACGAACTGAGGATGTAGATGATTACACAGGCTCGCGTTGCGTCTAGTTTGTCTTGAGCCGAGAGCGTTGTCAAATATTCTAACGGAAGTCGGTCGTTTATGGCAGTTCGGGCAACCTGGTCAAGGGCACCCATGGGGGTATTGAGAATGGTCTGAATCACGACAGACATACTCATATTGGAGGATGTCAATGGACGATCGTGACATGTCAATCAAGGACGCCGATCGTCTACTACACATTTCATTTCTACTTTGATTTCTCATTCGTTTCAGAGTTATTTTTCACTAAGAAAATTGCAGTTTCTTCATTGGCTACAAATCACGTGAACCAACAAACCCGCTCCCCAACGAATTTTACCAAACCGTCTATCAACGGCTTGCCTCATAGACGGGCTGGTCACCAGACTAATAGAAAGTAAGTAAAGGCGGACCATCTCATCGAAATCTTCAAGTTATGAACCCACCAGTTACTTACTGTCGACGGGCTGTCCAGCTTGGATCATTTGTTCGTCATGCCGCCAACCACACTTGTGTGGTTGGTCCGTCCACACGCGCATTCCGAACTTCAGCTATCCTTCTCGGCCAGAGAGCTATAGTATACAGTAATCACGGCGACGCATCCTCTGTTCTCTCCTCAGTGACTTTCCCGGATCACTCTCCTCCACCGCCGAAAACCGTGAACATCCGTTTCCTGCTTTCCCCCATCAATCCAGCTGACATCAATGTCATCGAAGGAGTCTACCCTGCAAAGCCCACTCTGGCTAAGGATCTGTTGTCGGATATCCCCGTGTTTGTCGCTGGGAACGAGGGATTGGCAGAGGTTGTTGCTATTGGGGAGGGCATTACTGGACTCAAGGAGAAAGATTGGGTGGTGATGACGAAACCGCAGATTGGGACGTGGGCATCGGGTAGGAACGTGGATGTTGAGGATGTACTCAAGGTGCCTTCCTCAAGTTTGGGTGAAGTGGAAGCAGCGACTATCACAGTATGTCCCCGTCAAGCCTAAGAAAACTAACAGACTTTTATGCCCCCTTAGGTTAACCTACCTACTGCTTATAATATGCTTCATGACTTTGTCCAGTTGCAAGAGGGCGACTGGGTGATACAAAACGGCGCGAATAGCGCCGTACGCAAGTCTCTTTGTGTGTCAGGTCCTAGTGCTGACGGATTCTGACAGGTTGGGCAAGCGGTCATTCAGATAGCTGCATCCAAGGGGTTGCACACCATCAATTTCATACGCGATAGGTTAGGAATATGGATAAAATTCACTTCCTATAGCTGACATTGGCGTACAGAGAAAATGCAGAGTCTTTGAAGTCACATTTGAAAGCTCTGGGAGCAACTCATGTTGTGACTTACGACGAACTTTCGAACAATGCATTCAGAAGTAAGTTTAAAACTTGGACGGAGGGGAGGGTATGTTTACTTTTCTCTGCATTGGTTCCTTCTGATGACGCGGTCACTGATAGACCGTCAGGCTTGCCCTCAATTGCGTCGGTGGTGAGGTTACGACTCTCATGGCGCGCCTCCTCGGAGAGGATGCGCATCTGGTATCATATGGCGCCATGTCCAAGCACCCGCTGTCATTGCCAACGTCCCTTTTCATCTTCAAAAATTTGACATGTCATGGCTTTTGGCAGAGCCGGTGGTATAGTCAAAAGGCCTTAGAAGAGCGAGTGCAGATGATGAACACCCTCGTTGGTCTCATACGGGATGGGAAGGCGAGTAGAATCTGTGACAAACGGTGACATCCATAGGCTGACCTACATCGCAGCTTCAAGGTCCGGAACACGAGATTGTGGTGATCGGGGGCCAGGAGACTGACTCTGATGCAAAAGATAAGATATGTGCTACCATTACTCGCTTGGCTGGTGGAAGATATGGGAAGAAAGTACTGTTGAAAGTAGAGGAGACACCATAACTGGGAAGTGGACACGTAGTCGTCTGCTTGGCGCGCAATAGAAGATCTAGCCTTCCCCCGTCCGGAATTTCTTCCTTTTCGATGTTATCCACCAGCATCACCGTAACTACACATCCCTGCCTACTAGATGGGAGGTCTTGAGCTGCAATGCAGTGAATGGGGGTAAACTTAATGGAGGACCTCGGCCAAGGTTTGGCGCTGGACCCAGACACTGGTATTGTCAGCTGCAGAATAGAATGGCTTCCGAATTTGGACAGTCCGCTTGGAAAGCATCAGCCAGCACTTGAGCCTCTCACAGCAAAGTGATCGTCGCGGAATCGGTTCCCATCCTGCAGTGGTCACCATAATCAAAGCTTGTCCAGCGTACAAGAACTTACTGCAACTTGCCCAAGTCTGCTGCTATACGTAGTAACAGCCACGTCCGTATGGCTCAGACCACTATTACTGCTGCTACCACTGCCCAGTCCCTGTCCTACGTCCAAATCCCGAACCAGCGTAGGCATGCTTCCAAACACCGTTTCTTCGTCGTCGAACTCTCCCAGGCCTTGTTTGATTTCGTTATACAACTCCTCCCGACTGCAGAGGAGATGGCAATGAAGGAGGACGTCAGGAAACTGCTTGAACGCTTGATTCGTACCATAGAACATGATAGTCGTTTGCTGTCTTTTGGAAGCACCGCGAACGGCTTCAGTCTTCGTAATTCAGGTCTGGTTCACCGTCATCTACTAGCGTCACCATAGTTGATCCACCTTGGAAGATATGGATCTTTGTTGTCTCATCGATTCGGACGAGCGCCTTTCTGCTTCCGACCTCGTCACCATGCTTGGTGACCTCCTTGAACGTGGTTTGTGTTCATCTTGAAAGCAACATACCGACCGGCCAACTTACCGCACTTGCCACAGAGACGAAATTCCATGTCAAGCCCTTGCCTCATGCGCGCATACCCATAGTTAAGTTGTCTTTGGACCCTTCGCCTGGGCTACCCTCAGGTATCGCATGCGACATCGGCTTCGAGAACAGGCTGGCGCTAGAAAATACACGTCTGCTCATGTGTTATGCCATGATTGACCCCACCCGTGTGCGGACACTCGTCCTATTCCGTAAGTCCTTGCATTCCTGCCGCGCTCAAAGCTACTCATTGGAAACACGATTACATTGTTTCCCCACACAGTCAAGGTATGGAGTAAACGGAGGTTGGTGTCAATAGCTGTCTTCGAGGCATGGGGGACCTGCTCACGCGTTTCTGCCACAGGAAAATAAATTCGCCATATCAGGGGACCTTGTCGTCCTATGGCTATGTTCTCCTGGTCATATATTTCCTTGTTCATGTAAAGAACCCGCCCGTACTTCCAAATCTACAACAAATGCCTCCACTGCGACCAATATCCCAGGTTCGTGCTGAGGTGCGTTGACATGGTTTGCTTGCTCATTGTATGCAGGAGGATACGCATATCGGTGGCTATAATACATGGTTAGATTGCTGTTTAGTGGGGTGCCTTATCTGATTTCTGTCCACAGGTTCTTCGATGACATCGAGCTTCTGTGCCAACGGTGGCAGTCATCTAATATCGAAAGCGTTGCTGAACTGTAAGTACATGTGCCCTTTCTAATATTCAGTACAACCTCACAATTCCTCGTGTCAGCCTAATCGATTTCTTCCGATATTACTCTCGTGACTTCTCATACAACACTGGTGTTGCTTCAATACGTGCTGGCCTGATCAAGAAGGAAAGCAAAGGATGGCAAAACGATGTAGGGTGGGGCAACTTCGCAGACGCCTATATGCTCACTGTTCTCTCTAGCTGTCAAATTCTAAATTCAACGATGCCAGAGAACGGAATCGCTTTTGCATAGAGGCAAGTCCCGGTCCCCCATGTTTAACACTGTATTTATTGGTGTCCAGGATCCTTTCGAGACTGACTTCAATGTTGCCCGATGTGTGACCAAAGAAGGACTATACCAGGTAGCCATGCATCCCAGCTTCTGACATGAGACTATGCTTATTTCGCATTTCAGATACGCGGCGAATTTATGCGTGCCTCTAGAATTCTGGCTATGCGGCCGCGTGCTATTGTGGCCCTCTCTCAACTTTGTGAAGAGAAGGTTGACGACCCTCAGACTGCTCCGCCTCCTTCACTTTTCGTACCCCCTCGACTGTTGTTTCCACCACAGACCCCCTACACCGTCGGCAGCAGCCCGAGGCGATCGAAGGATGCTTCTCCCGCTGGGCGCCTTTCGCCTAAACCCGAGTTCTTCGAACCTGGAAGACGAGCTTCCACTGAGAAGTGCGTTCCTGCGCGTTCCCCGCCCGAGCACATGGCTCCCAAGCGTAGCCAGTGGACAAGTCCACCTCCACCTGAAGCTCCCCCCGCACATCATGCTATATTTGAGGACCAGCTTGGTCAGGGAATCGCCCTGGCGACGGCCTCGACTGTTGCGAGGGAATGCGGTGCATCGACTGGATCAGGCGATAGTCTTGAGATGCTGAGCGACGAGGAAAGACGCTCAGAAGCCGCAGAATCCGACGACATCCATTCCACCCGCTCTTTCAATGAGAGGTCCCTCTCTACTCCCTTAGGCGAACCTTCTTCTGTGCCAATAATCGGGATCCTTCCACCATTGGGTTCTAGGGGCAGGTTATCATCGAAACTACCGAATCCAATAGAGGGCTCGGCCGTGCATACCGCAGCCGATCACGAAGCCAAGATAATCGCACACAAAGCCGAGCTTCTTCGGCGTTCCCAATCTGGACCTCCCAGTCGGAAAGCCACGAACCGCTTCTCGTGGCCCTCTGCCACACCTATCATATATCCCGCTCCTATTCTGTTGCAAACTCCACCATCTATGCACACAAACCTTCGTGTTGCTATTCCTCCTCCCACCGCTGACACATCTACTGTATTCTACGAAACCACTGCGACACAGTCACGGTTCTTGCAACCACAACCACAACCACAACCACACCCTAACCTGCATCAACGCGCTCCCAACGTCAATAATGTCACTTCCAACACATACCCTATATCAGGATCTCAATTGTCATCTATGTCGTCATACCATCTTTCCTTGCACACGAACGAACTCGGGGAGAGCGTTCCACCGTCTCTCGAGCATGATATACCCGCCCTACATCTTTCTGATGGTGACTTTTCTGGGGATGGAGAATCAACAACGATGATAAGGGCTGAGGGTTCACCGTCGTTGCCGCACTCGCACATGCTGTTTTCCCATGGGCATCCCCCATTGACTGTTGCTATTGCTCCAAGCTCCGATTCCTTCTCCACATCCAACACCTTCTCTACATCCAATTCCAACCTTCATACATCTACCCCTTCTTTGGCCCAGCTTGCACAGCGTCACCTCAATAACTCAGCTAGGGGCATGAAGTCGAGGTCACCCTCGCACTCGCCCCTGGGAACGAACATTCACCAGCGGGGTGCACCTGGAAGCACGGGTATGAACATGAACACGAACTTGAACGTATCCTCTCACTCCCACAATCTACATGCGACTTCGGTCTCGTACGGTAATGCCCGCTCTACGCCATCCTCCAGTTCCCTTCCGCCTGCCTCGCCGACGTTGCCCTACTCACACGAGGAGCCTCCGCGATACTCATCACCACGGTCGCCAATACACATACCTCTGAAACTAGGAAGTCTGTCGGGGCTGAAGTCGCATGTCAATCTAGGGCAGTCGCATCAGTATCATACCGTACCGATTGATCCTGGATCCGTGGATCCGACTGGGTCGCCGCCGAGTGTGGCGCCACTGCGATGACTCGAAGGTGGGGGTCACTGGAGGTGAATGCCCTCAGGGAACGATCGATCGATGGGTTTGAGCCGAAGTCCGAATTGGTTCGCTCCACAAGACGCAATAGACGTGTTGTATGTGTAAAAGATCAATGCACTTGAAGGCCAGAGGCTACAATGCAAGGTCCCCTGATGATGCTTGTTTTTGCTCTTGGTTCGATGACCTTTTCGACACCCTATCCCTTTGCAATACTATTGCACATCGTAACTCACGCACATTACTTTTCATGTAATTACCTATTACAGAGAAGTGACAGAATCTATACACATGAGTGAAGGACTTTTGTTGCCCTTAGTGGGTACACCGTGAGTGTAGCTTTCTGGGTAGAACAAAGGGATGAAAAACGGTAGTGACATCATTCCTGGGAGATGAAGGGATTTGCAATCTCTTCAGAACCATCTACGGGGCTCAAAAGCGTGATCGTAGGTCCACGAAGGACGACCAAGCCCAGGGTACGTTTGTCAGGCTCAGGTTCTGGTTGGCCGTAATGGACTGTCAGTGTCACGTAGTGGAAGCCGAAATGGAGTGCAGATACCTTGCAGCTCTTCTTCGACTTCGTCTAACACAAGGTTGAGTAATTGATCGTATCCTTTCAAGATTCCAGTGACTACCAAGACATCTTGAATATGAGTTGTGACGGGGAGAGTGGTCAACCTACCTTCACGACCACCGGTAAACTTGACTCGTATCCTTTCGTTCACATACTTCGAAAGATCCAAAATAGCTTCACGCTTACTCTTACTTGACTCTTGTCAACATGAGCGTCTGTCCCAGGATGGTCGATTGTAGAATGCTCACTTTATCTCGGTGTTGGGTGGAAGTGGTCTGCCACCTCGGGCAGCAGGAGTGCCTCGACCCCCTCGCGCAACACCACGACCCTGTGTACAAGGTGAGTCGTGTGATGAGATACGATAATCAGTACGGACCCGATCTGCCATGAAAAGAATAATGTATTGCTTTGATCACAGATATCTGATGGGTCAAGCAACAAACTGCGAGGAGCTCGATTTATCTATTAGATGTGAATCGGAAAGACCAGTATACATAGGACTTACCTATGTTTATGATGATGGGTGGTATGGAACGTGCGGTGTAGCGGATCGTCGTCGTCGTCGTCGTCGTTGTTGTTGCGGCAGGGGCCAAAGTAAAAAGAGGCAACAGATAAATTTGAAAAGCCGCTTGCCGCGCGACCGCTTTCTTCTGCCATCCCTCAGCCCAACGAGAAAGCCTCATCAGGAGAACCCAGAAAGAAAAAAAAAAAAAACAGACATACGTACTCCTACTGCCTTTAACCGCAAACAAATCTCCCTCATTTTTTTCTCTCCACGACTCCCACTCTCCGTCAAGTCTCCAATCATGAACGCCAGCGAACTCCTAGCAAATACCCTATCTCCTGGTACGCCACTCATTCACAATTCCTAGATCAACAAGAACCTCTCCATACTGACACCCTCTCTTCATCTTGCAGACGCGAATACGCGTCAAAATGCTACCCAACAACTTGAGAATGCCTCGAGAGAGAACTATGTGTGTCTCATGTCCAGTGTTCAATCGAACGGCCTGCCATTGACCATCCACACAGCCAGCGTACATGATGATGCTCTCCTCAGAGCTCGCCAATGAGAATTCGCAGTTGCACATCCGCAATGCTGCAGGTCTGGCATTGAAAAACGCCTTGTCTGCTCGAGTACGTAAACGCGTTGTCTTTCCACGGAAACCACCTTCACGCTGCCATCTAGGAAACTGCTAGACAAAGCGAGTATGCTAACCGATGGCTGGCTTTGGACAACCCTACCAAGGACAAGATCAAACAAGAATCGCTTGTCACTCTTGCTTCTCCTCTCACTAAAGCAGGCGCTTTCGCTGCTCAGGTTGTTGCTGCGATCGCAGCCGTAGAATTGCCACACGATCAATGGCCAGATCTTATCGAGCTGCTTCTGGGCTTTGTGAACAACTCTACAAACGCAAACCTCAAGATCGCTACACTACAGACCATCGGTTACATCTGCGAGTCAATTGTGCGTTGTCCAACTGATAATACATTAATCGGCTCACCATTCCACTTAGAAACCTGAGATATTGAGCTTGCGATCGAACGAGATTTTGACTGCTGTAATACATGGGGCCCGCAAGGATGAGCCCTCGACAGATGTTCAGTTGGCTGCTGTCCATGCTTTGTATAACTCGTTGGAGTTCGTCCGCGAAAACTTTGACCGTGAGGTGTGTCATTTTTAGAGATCGCGGGTTTACATCGCCTAATGTTCGATAGGGTGAGCGTAACTACATCATGCAAGTCGTGTGCGAAGCTACACAGAACCCATCTGTGGCTGTCCAAGTTGGCGCCTTTGAGTGTTTAGTAAAGATCATGGCTCTTTATTATGACAAGATGGCATTTTACATGGAACAAGCACTATTCGGGGTACGTCGTCCCAAGGCACTTGACCTACCTGGATACTGACTCTGCTCTCAGCTTACGGTTATGGGCATGAAACATAACGATGAGCGCGTAGCGTTGCAGGCTGTCGAGTTCTGGACAACTGTTTGCGAAGAGGAGATCGAACTCGCTCACGAAGCGCGGGAGGTAACTGTCCTACCTTTCTCAAATCATTCTACTTAACGAATTCCGCAGGCCGCTGACTACGGTGAACCACCTGAAGTCGAATCCAAATTCTTCGCAAAGGTTGCCTTGCCTGAAGTTATTCCCGTGCTTTTGGCACTTCTTACGCGTCAAGAAGAGGATGCCGACGAGGACGAGTGGAATATTTCCATGTCTGCAGGCACATGTTTGAGCTTCATGGCGCAGGCAGTTACAGATCCCATCGTCCCAGCCGTCATTCCCTTCATTGAGGCTCACATTAAGTCACAAGACTGGCACCAACGAGAGGCCGCCGTCATGACGTTTGGCTCGATCCTCGATGGGCCCGACCCAACTGTGCTCATGCCCCTTGTCAACCAGGCTCTCCCCCTTTTGATTGGCATGATGAACGACTCCAACTTACACGTCAAGGACACGACCGCTTGGACGCTAGGACGTATCTGTGATTTGTTGATCACCACGATCAAGCCTGATGTGCACCTTCATCCTTTGGTGTCTGCACTCGTGACTGGCTTGCAGGATAACCCGCGAATCGTGACGAACTGCTGTTGGGCTCTGATGAACCTCGCTGACCAGCTTGGGTACCTGGAGGAGGAGAGCGAGTCACCACAAACTGGCCACTTGTCACCATATTACGAAGGCGTCGTCAATGCCCTCCTCCGGGTCACAGAGACGTGAGTGTCATTAGACTGTCGTGTCTGCGTTGCACCCTCACCCATACATAGGACGAGTAATGAAGCTAATTTCCGAACCTCCGCCTACGAGGCTATTACGTCCTATGTCATTCATGCAACCAATGATGTCATCCCTGTTGTTCAGAACACTCTGATAACCATTTTGATTCGTATGGAACAGTTGCTTAGCATGCAGGTCGGTCCCATTCCCTTCTACCTCTACCTGGTTTCAATGAGTGTCATAGAACCAAATTGTTGGTGTCGATGACCGCAACAACTGGAATGAACTCCAAAGCAACCTCTGCAGCGTTGTGATCGTGAGCCATACTCCGTTGGTTCTATATATTCGTGACCTCAGTGGTTTTTTGTAGAGTGTCGTCCGTCGACTCAATAATGGCATCCAACCCATGACTGATCGCATCATGACACTCATCCTCCAACTCATCCAGGCGGCCGGCAAGACGTCAACAGTTCTCGAAGACGCATTTCTGGTCGTCGGGTCACTAGCTTCCGGTAAGTATCTTCTATCTCTCCATGGCCGATTGGTGGGCTCAAATTTTGTCTTTTCGCCGCAGCTCTCGAAGCGGCCTTCTTGCCGTATATTCAAGCTTTCCTTCCATTCCTGTATCCCGCTCTCAAGGCACACGAAGATACCCAGTTATGCTTGGTCGCGGTCGGCATCATTGGTGACATCTCACGCGCGCTAGGGGACCAGAGCGCACAGTATGCCGGGGCGTTCATGAACGTCCTGTTGGAGAACCTCCAGAGTGAAGTTTTGAACCGCAACGTCAAGATCTCGATACTATCGTGCTTTGGTGATATCGCACTGGCGATCGGTGTTGCGTTTGAGCCATACCTTGACACGACGATGGGTGTGTTGAGACAAGCAGGTGCTCTTCAGCCCAATCCTGTAAGCGCCGCTCGATGCTATGGATTATGTTCATTCATGCTGTGTTGAATAGCTCGATTTCGATCTGGTTGACTACGTTTCTCAACTCCGTGAGGGAATTCTGGAAGCTTACACAGGTGTTGTCACCGGCTTCAAGAATACGGACAAAGGCGTGTTATTATCTGCTACACTCCACCTTAGCTAATCGGTCTCTCTAGTTCACCTTTTACTACCTCACTCGTCTAACATCCTGGAACTCATTCAGCGATGTTTAGCCGATGATGAGCGAACCGAATCCACTGTCAAGCTATGTTTCGGTCTCTTGGGTGATCTCGCAGACTGCTTCCCGAACGGTCAGCTTAAACAACTTTTGCTCTCCGAGTGGATCGCATCCGAGCTACGAAGCAAACGTGGTATGTCTCAGGAAACGAAAAAGACTATGCGTTGGGCTCGCGAGGTGACCAATATTTAATTTATTGGTGGACGTGTCTCTGACCATCTCCACCTAGATGGTCAAACGTGCAACGGCATAGAAACACACATCTCCTTCATTCCTTCGCGGCCTCGATGCTTTCCACTCACTCGTTTCATATATCTCTCACCACAGTGCAAGCGAACCCAATCGGCTTTGGCACGCCTTCTTTGTGTTTCTTTTTTTACGTCCCGTCAAATCGCCATCTGAAGGAGGCACAGCATATCATTCCCATTTTGCACCTGCATGTAATAGAAGACGGTTACCGTGTGCTTTGGCATTTTCAATTTTCTCCTTCTACTTGAACATCAAAACACTTGTTACACGACTACAGGAGGGTGCTCATGATATATTGCCAGCGCACTTGTCTTCCTCAATCAAACCCTGTATCCCCTATCAAACCGTTTCACTAGTCCGACGTTCTGGCCACACATTAATTATCATCATCCCAAGTAATCCAGGCGGATGACCTCAGAATTTCTGGTGGGCAAATTGTACCCCTTCAACCTACAAACTATATGTACATGACATCATTGACTGGATGTCGCACACTCAACTTGATGGATCCAAAAGGCATAACGAAAGCAATAAGAGATCATACACCAAAATTACAGTCTGCTCTCGAGCAGGACAGCTTCTCTTCTCCAGCCAAGTGTTCCCTGTCCGAAGGCAGCCTCGAGGGCCTCGTCGATGGTCCGGACAAAGCAGAATTGCATCTCGCGCCGTATTTCGGGGGCAACGTCGTGCTCGACATCCTTTCGGTTCGCCCATGGCAGAATGACCTTGCGAATCTGTGCACGGTGGGCACCAAGAACTTTCATCCGAATTCCACCAACCGGCGTTACACGTCCGCGAAGAGTTACCTGTGAGAAGATTAGGCGTTGCATAATCTCTGATGACTCGGTACTCGCCTCGCCTGTCATTGCAATGTCCTTAGGAACTGTTGCGCCGCTAAGTAGTGACACAAAGGCACAAGTCTAACCATGGATCATGAGCGACATTACTGCAGACCAAAAACGAGGCACCTCACCATTGCGATGCCCGCACTAGGACCATCCTTCTTCTGAGCTCCCGCAGGAAGGTGAAGATGTATGTCAATAGAATCCGGGACCTTGAGAGGGTCGATACCCCGTCCAGCCGTGATCCCAAGCTCAAACGCATGACTCTTAACCCAGCTAAGCGCAATCTCCCCGCTTTCCTTGAGCACATCACCCAAGCTACCCGTCAACTTCAGCCTTCCAGAACCAGGCACAGCCGTGCTCTCGACAGGCATGATCCCGCCTTCGCCCATTCCCGTGACAACTAGCCCGTACACAACTCCACGCTTGTCTTCGCGGTCCCGTTCTTCGCTATCCCACCGAGGTACACCAAGGATCTTCTCCAGCTCGTGCTCTTCGACCACACCACGCCACTGCTTGTGATCTTTTCCCTCGCTTGCAACAGCATCGAGATGTTCTGCCCACTCCACAGCTTTGAATCTTACAACTGCTCCAATCGCACGCTCGAGACTCCGGACTCCTGCCTCGCGTGTATAGAGCGTGGCGATGTGGAGGAGCACATCGTCACTGAGCGTAAGCTGGGATTCAGACAAGCCGTTTGCTTGGATTTGCTTCGGTAAGAGGAACCGTCGTGAGATGTGCATTTTCTCATCGTAGGTGTACCCTGATAGCTCGACGACCTCGCATCGATCCAGGAGTGGAGCGGAGATCGTCTCGAGCGTATTCGAGGTGCAGATGAAGAGCACCTGGCTGAGGTCTATAGGGACATTGATATAGTGGTCCTGTACATTTAAGATCAGCGACTAACCCGGCACCAAGAATCATTCGAAGGATATCACGCATATACGCTTACGTTGAATGAATGGTTCTGTTCTGGGTCCAATACTTCCAACAGGGCGGCTGATGGATCACCATGGAAATTACTATGTCCGACCTTGTCGATTTCGTCTCTACACAAAGCTAGGTCGATATCTCTGGGTAAAAGGTTTGATGGTGGAGAGAACGCACAGCAATATGACAGGATCCTTCCTCTCTGCTTTCCGTAGCGCCTGTACAATCATTCCCGGACCAGACGCAACATATGTTCTGCGGTGTCCTCTGTGAAGAGTCATGCATGACCTCTTTACTCAGGACCCTTCAATGAAATATCGTACCTGATCTCAGCCTCATCACGCACCCCCCCAAGTGATATCCGTTGGAAAGGCCGATCTAGAGCCTTTGCGATAGACTGACCAAGGGAGGTCTTTCCTGTTCCGGGCGGGCCAACAAACCTGGGTGAGATGAATCAGATCTCAAATTAGATGCTAATTTGACTGGTGCTACTTACAGCAGTATTGGACCTTTAACACCCGTCTTCCTCTTTGGCGAAGGTGCCTTAGGTAGCTCTGCTGGGGTTGGACTTGGCCGTGAGACAGCGCTATCAGCGGAAAGGGGAACCAGTGGGCGATCGGAATTGAACCATCCCGCAGAAGCCTTGATGAGTTTTTGTTGAGGCTCCAAGGAGGATGAACCGGGAGGGGTAGCTGATTGTCCAGAGGCAGCCTCATCAGCCATTGCGCGTAATCTGACAACTGCGAGGTATTCTATGAGGCGACGTTTGATTTGGTCGAGGCCATAGTGATCGGCATCGAGCTGAGCACTTCAAGTTTCATTTCGTTAGCAGCAGTAACGAGATCATCAAAAACACGAAGTTTCATTGAGCGGAAACCCACCGAGCACTAGCCAGGAATCCTGGGTCCTTGAGTGCATCGTGAGTGGTTGTCTGCGATGTAGACGGCCACGGGATGCTCGTCAACCATTCGAGCTACACTTCGTCAGCAACTGCACACCTCTGAGATAAAGACCGCCTCTTACGTATGTTCTAATGACACCATTCTCGACACTCCCTTGGGGGATCCGCTTCAATCTCCTCCACTCCCTGACACCGACCTTGCGCTCCTCACTGCCTGCATCAAGAACCTCGATTTTCTTCCTCAAATCTGCAAGATCATCCGCATCCGCCTGCTCGTCGTCGTCTAATTCGCTGCTTGAGCTTCCAGTCCCGAATCCAGCTCCGCCCGGACTACCGGGTTGTCCAGGGCTAGTATTATGCAAGCTATGAAGCTCCCGCTGGATGGCTGCAAGCTGCTGACGTAAGAAATACTCCTTCTGTTGGCGAGAAAGCGATTCGTCAACAGCGCTCGCAATCTTCTTCGACACTTCGGAGATAGACAGCTGCTTGATGAAAAGCTCGGTTGCGCGCTGAAGACGATCCTCGACATCGGTTGCTGCCAGAAATTCTGAGAAAGAGGGGCGTCAGCGGACACTGTAATATCATTTTACCATTCAAAGAAAGATGAGCAACTGCACCAACCAAGTTTGTCGGCATACTGTCCGGTGATGGCTGCAACAAGAACGTCAGCCATCCATGCCGCACGTTGCTCTGAGATGTCCTCGACCATGGAAGCGACCTTCAGCCAGTCGTCTTTCCTCTGAGTCTGGACAGAGTCTTTCGCAAGGCGGTCTAGCAACCTGAGAGCGGCATCTTTAAATGCTTCGACTGTCTCTCGGGAGGGCGTCGTGTCAGCGGCAGGGTATGTCACTGCATGCTGCGGGAGAGAATCGCAAGTCGCTGGGTCCAAGTCCAGGGCTTGGACCAGCCGTATACGTGTCAGACCATGAAGAGAGAGTAAGTATGGCTGACGTGGGGATCCTGGCGAAGCCAGGGTGCGCGAACGAACGAGCCGCACTACGCGGGCAGCAACACCATACGTGGGCAGTGTATTAGCAGTGGTAGGCACCTCTAGTAGAGCATTGGCAACGTCAGCGGTGCTGGGCTCGGCAGGGACCGAGACTGGAATGACAGCAAGGACAGGCTGGCCAGCCTCTGAGTCGTCAAGAGAGGCAAGTAAATTGTCTGCGAGAATGCGGCTGATTGGAATTGTGAGCCGTGCGGTCGGTAGGAGGATAAGCGGGTAGGGTAGTGGAAGGACCGGTAGCCGACTCGCAGTGGACATTATGGCGATGTGGGAGTGAAAGAGTTACAATGCTAGTGCTAGTTTCTTGTTTGTTTCAAAGATCTGAAGATCGTAACTTGGTTAATTGTCTCAACTTTGGTGGTGTTGAGGAGACATGAAAAAGGATGCTCAGGCAAGTACAAATTCACATCCTAATGGACCTTTTCTCAAGCACTGCTCCTCGGTTTTGCCTCGGTTTCACATACTTCTAGTGCTTCTGTTATCCCGCTGGCACTGGCAGTAACTACACATATGTATACATGCATGCAACACTTGTCTGATCAGATCTCGGGTCTATTACAACTCACTTATACTGTCTCCTCGTCCTCGACTGGCGCCTGAGCGGGCCTGTTGCGAACGCTGTTCAAGTCGTCGGTTGGTTCGGAGCGCACACCTCTTCTACCGATATCATGACATCAACTCGGGAGGAAGCCTCCATGTTCCCTGTGGAATCTCATTTATCCAGTTGGTCACTCGATACCGGCTCATACAATAATGGACGAAGAGCAATGTCCCAGAGTCGAGGATAAGCGCTAAGCGATCCTTGAGTACATCGACCCAATACTGGAAAAATCAGTATCAGCAGTTTTGTGTTTTTCGCGTCTTTTTTCGAGATTCTACCTATTTTTTCGCGACTACTTTTGCCATTACTGTGACGCCCGAGACAGGTCACTGTAATGGATGAGAGGGAAAGGAAAATAACAAGTGGTGAGGATTTAGATTTACATGCTGCGACATGCATGAGAAAAACCGCACCTAAAGGCCGCATCAATGCATGACTTGATCTCCTTGTAGCTAACAACAAGACAACTTTGTTCATCCCGAGAAGCCAGCATGATGCGCTCGTCGGATCCGCTATCAAGCTAGTAGAAGGATCAATTTCCGTGGCTGCCTTGAAGTTAAACAATGCAATGCCCACCTTGTTCAGGTAAGCAAGAACGTGAGATAAGTTGATGACTGGGTTTCCGTTCTCGTCCACCTGATGGAAGACGTAGTCACGGAACAACTTAATGATGTACCTATCTCCCGTTTCAGACCAGCGTGGTTCGCGAGCAAATCTGATAAGACGTGAATGATCAAAATATGTTGGGAATGTCCCAGGAACATACTCTGGGCGTTCATTGATAAAACCAAACTTGCACAGTAAACGAACAAGACGACCGTTCTCAAGTTCACTGGAAAGTTCGCTCTCCAGTCTGTCCGTGGAACTGTGGAGTAAGGAGAGTAAGTCCAGACCTCACACAACTGACTCAGGGACCTACATTTGAATTTCATCCATCTCACGAAGCAGCCGATTCTTGCCAATCATCTCAATGGCCTGCGCAATACCCTATACGCACAAGATTATCAACCCAAGTTAACTTCGACCCTCCCTAGAAGCCGGAGAGCTCACCTTGTGTGGACCAGGATTTGAGATCAGGTACAAAGCAAACACCTTAATATCCGCAGAATACATTCTCCCCATCATATCCAACACCTTGGGCAATGTATTCATCGCAGAAAGGTTGCCGCAGCACAGAGCGAAGACGAGCCGTCCGAACATGACTAAATCTTCTTGTTGAACAGTCGCAAGGTCTTGTCGGGTGTCGTACATAAGCACGTCAACGATGCCGCAGGAACTGATCCGTAGTCTACAGATGATCATGAGTACCAATGGCGGGGTAGAGAAGAAATGATGCCGCACCGATTCTTTCCTGTCATGAGAATCTTCGTTGGATCAATCATCCGGACAGCCAGCCCTGCTTCATGTGCCGCTCGTATTGCATTCGCGATTTGAATGATGTATGACCAGAGTGTCGTCTCCGGAATGGCAACACCCATTAAACCACCAATCTTACCTTGTTGAAATGTGGACTGTTTGGGTCGGAGGTACAATTCAAAAAGTGTCTGTGAGTTCGGGTGATAATCATACGAGACGACGAGCGCTGTCGGCAAAGCAGATATCAACACACCAAGACTAAAAGCGAACATATGAGGAAACGGACAATTATCGTTGAAGGCACGTGTCGTGAACGCTTCCCGTACTCTGACGATGTTAGGATGTTGAACCCTCGACCAGGCCCTGATAGCTTCAAACGCAGCCTGATGCATGAGTCTAAAATCTGTACAAGTCAGCGGATCCATCTTCATTTGCATAAGGAGTCAGATTAACACACTTTCAACGTGACGCAAAGCATACACAACACCATCGTTAGCATTTGTTGCACGGTACATCGTTGAGAACCAGGTGAAGAATTTGCGCCGATCGGACGGCGTTGGCTCGAGTGGGACGAGAGAGTGGTAGCCTTGAAGCTCATCCGGGAGATTGTAGGACGCAAAAGGAGTCGAATGAGTGGCTTCCGAACGCTTCTGGAGCTCTTCACGCACATTGTCGGACATGAAATGGGACGGAGTGAATGTCTCAGGAATCGAATGGGTATAAAGGTGGTAGTTGAGCTAATTTGTGAAATAACAATAAATTAGCCAATTCGACAGTCATACCAGAAAACAAGGGAAAGAAACATACAGGTTGCACGAACGACGGTTGAGCAGACTGATAGAAGCTCCCTACAGAAGTGACGGTGGCACCGTACTCGGCCTGCGTCATCTGTCAAATACGAAAGTTTCAGAATTGAGGCTGTCGTTGTACCTGTGGCTCGTGTGAGAAACCGACATGATCTGATAAGTACGCAGGTTGCTGATTGACCTGATGATATTGGCTCGCGACACCTTGCTCGTCGAGCAGTTGACCAGGGCTACCGGTAGACTGCTGTTGTGCATAGGCGCCGTATTCGTCGTAACTTGGATAGTATGGAGCGGGAGAAGAACTGTCCCGATATTGATATTCAGGTGAGTAGAACGCGTGAACAAAGTGGAGCTCACGATGGAGAGAACGAATGCGACGGGGTCGGAGACGCAGCCGAGGAAGTGTTGAGGCTAGTCGTCTTGGGCACAAATACGGGAGCGTTAACGGCCTGAGCAGTCAAGGTGACCGAAGCTGGAGAATCTGAACGTGCTCTGCGCAACGTGAAAGATTAAGGTGGCGACGTTGTAGGACGAGGTGCAATCTGAAGACACTCACACATTTGCGGAACTATCCGACTGAGTGGGATGTTAGCTCGGATATGGCGGAACTGAAAGTCATACCGGTGGATGGTAGTAGATACAGCCTTGATCTTGAAACCTACATGACCTATGCCAGGAAATCAGTCCCTGAAAGATGATTGGAAGAGGGTGACTGCACCCGTAAATCAAAATATTCCTGCACTGGCGCAAAGGCGAATCTATTGTACAATGTTCGCATGAGATTGGAAGGGAAAACAAAGGTAATACGCACCTCTCTTGGGCAATGGTTTTGCGTCGTCAGCTTGTTCAGCTGGCTTAACGATCCTTACAGCAGAATTGGAGGACTGGGGCCTTGCAAGATGTGCCATTATAACCCTGAAACGAAACTGTTGAAGAGGCTGCTGGAAAGATATGCAGCGGTGTCCCGCCACTGAAAGGGATCAAGTTACTTACCCTCCAGAAGTACGCTCGCCTCCATCGGTAGATGCCGGGATCAATGCACTTTGACTAATCCGTCAGGTCAGTCAGTAACAACATTATGCATGGGGACTTGATCAGCGTCAACATCGGTGAGCAAGTATCGCAATATCTGATACCCCACAGTGACACCGGTGTTCGGACACTGAACTAATCTGCCAGCAATTATTGCAATTTCACGATCAGTCAGGCGGTTGAAATCGCAACAACTGCCAGGCTAATTCACCACTTCATTGCATCACTCCCTCGGCAGTGACGCCATCATGGTCGTGTAACGAGGTTGAGACAAATGCAGGCCGAAACGCAATATGAGTTCTATAAAGACCGTCCCCGAACGGCTTCGGGTCCTCAGTTCTAGCTCTTTCTCCTGCTTCCACCTGCTCACCTACCTACGACTACCCTCATCAGCGCTATCTACTTGTTTACCTCTCCGCGCATCAGATGGATATCCTCGTACATAAGACCACCCCTCTGTCGCTGGTGGACCGTTTCCTGCAGATCTTTCAGCTCGTCACTGTCCTATTCGTACAGGTCGTTGCTATGGCCTCCCAAATCGTCTCCCTCAAGGCCAGGGTTTCAAAGCTTGAGACAGTTCCCCCTACGTGTAGCGACACGGTCGAACTCTCTCAGCGTGTCAAAGACCTGTGCGATACGGTGGCTTCGCAGCAGGAAGAAATCCGAGGACTTAAGCAAGATCTCGTCCATCAACGGGTCGAAGTCGACGCTTCTCAGCAGAAAATCAAGACGCTCACCACAAAGTTCAGTGACGACGGCAGGGAGTTTAACGCCTTCGTCGACGGTCTCCATTCTACGCTGGTAGATCACATCAAGGAACAGCAGCGCCAAGCAAGCCAACTTGCTAAAGTCAGCGACGACATAACACAAAAGATCGCTGTCCTCGACAAGGGACTATCTTCCGTCCGACTGGAACTTTCGGTAGCCACAACAGCCATGACCTCTACTGAGACTCAAATGGCCGGCCAAGCTGCGAAGGAGGCTAGGAGAAAGCACATCCTCGCAAGCGTCGCTCAACGAGTCGAAGAGATCGGACTTTTTCAAGGTAAGAAACCAGCTTACAGCTGCCATCGTTCGAGCTAATTGTAATTTCCTTCAGAGATTCAAGCTCTCTGCGCTCCTCCAGTCAAGTGTGAGACCGCAGGCGCGAAAGAGAACCGACCCGTAGATTCAAATCGTGTGACAAACCGCTCCTCGACCTCGAATAGCGGAACTGCAGGTGTGTACTCCATTTCTCAGATATGTCACTCCTCTCCCTAACTCATTTCCAGGACTAGTCAGACAAGCTTCCGTTGAGCGGAAGTCACCCCAAGTCCTTGACACAAAGATCACTCTTCCAAACGTCCCGCAATCCACAGACACCGGCACGGGCAAGGCCAAGGAAGTCGAGGAAGGTAGTCGCGTCCCAATGATGCAGTGCGTCAAGACAGCCCAGTCAGGTACTGGGCCACCAACAGCGGTCGACATCACTACGAAGGTGCCACAAGTAAGCAACTTGAGGATGACTCAGCCTGGTGCTGGATCGTCTCCAAAAGTATTCGGACTGCCGAAGCCTTACCAATCACTGCTTCCTGCTCCTCGCAAGTCCATGCTACCGGCACCCCGTAAGTCGATGTTGCCTGCTCCTCTGAAGCGCACTATTTTGGCCAGCAGTAATACATCGAAGGGTGGGTACATCGATTTTTTCTCTCGTTTAAGGTGCTGAATTACTTCACGCTGGTTTAGTCATTCAATCAGCGTCCTGCCCTGCCAAAGAATCGATGATGGCGCAGATGCAGCCCAAGCAGACCGCGAGTCTTACCGCAACCTGCGTTCCACTGGAGTCCATTGGTATGATGTTTTCTTCCTGTCACGTACCTACCGTGATATACTGACGATGCCGAAGTCCTATCAGGTACCGAGAACGAGGCACCTGCATTGTCGGCTTCATCGTCGCTAGCGGTGCTTGACGAAGCAGTGCAGGAGTCGCGGGTTGACATCTTTGCTCTCATGCCTACGTTGGACTCCATGGCGTTCCTCGATGCCAGCTTCTCCGTCTCTGCGGTGCCGTCAGTCTTTAAATGTACGTCCTTCCCTTTTCACATCCCACATCAGCTCCTGACTCGCTGTTGCTATCTTTCAGGCAGGGCCCCTCTCCACAAGGGCGCAAGCCTCTATGCACCTGCAGTTCGCAAAACAGTCGCTGCGAAGCCCTCGCGAAGGCTCTAGGATTGATGTCGCTCTGATCTCTCTGGGAATTACTAGCCCTTTCTCTTCGAGAACCTGTCCGATCCAAGGTTGTTGAAGTGACACACAGCGATTTTGCTTGTGCTTCCATCAGTCTCTGATGTGTTTTATAACTGGTTGTTATGCCCTATGGGCGCTTGCTTTGCTGTTTTGCATTATGGACATTGGACACTGGTACGGACTGTCATACTCTGATTCATTCTGAAGACATTGGACTTACACGATCTTGGACGTTACTATTACAAAAACTAGTGTGTCATGGATATGGACTATCGTGGGCTGCATGCATAATTACTTCCCCATTTACTTATGTTGTTTGAAATTGACTTGTAATGATACAAGTGTAACACATACTTTGTGAAATCACAATTCGGTGGTTGTCGGAAGGTCTGTATTGATCCGGGAACCAGGGTGTCCTTGTTCAACGTCATCTTTCATGATGCCACTCACTGGAAGTCGTGTCGGTACATGCGAGGTTACTATAGTAGAAATGTTGTCTAGCAGCTCTTACGAGTGTCACCGTCCGTAAGCTCAGTGGACGCCATGTCCGGAAGTTCGATCCTCTAGTAGTACCGTAGAGGAAAGAGAAGCCTACGCAAGTGACTGCAGCCCTGTTCCTTCCCTAGTCATGCTATCAAAACTAACATTACTCGGAGTTCCGTCCACCGAGCTTCCGCCTCTCAATGCAAAATGTATGGCCGTCACAGGCAGAGGCTGTACCTGAGGGCTCCGGCTCGCAGCCCACAGGTGAACTTGCATGCGAGTCACCGCCATAGCTTGACCAACAACTTGTATTCTGATACACATCAGACATATATCGAAACAGGGGATAAAATAACGCACAAGCCGAGAACTGGCCCTTGAGCAAAACCCACCTGCTGCCACGTCAGCTCATACCTCGTCGGAGAGGTGCTCACTCACCATGTCAGCTACTATAACTGGGACAACAAGGACTTATGGAAGGGATCAATGTCGCCCATTTCCTTGGTTGCAAGCACTTACGCAATGAAACAGTGAAGTAAAGAACACTGTGTTGCAAAATCGATGTGATTATCCTTCCCCAGGACGAAGCTCGAGAGTGTCTGACAAATTTGAAAACCGTGAAGCAAAACGTCTCTGTCACACATGTCAAAAACAGTCTGCAAGAACGTCATATAGGGATGAGAGTGTATTTACCTAGCTCAAAAGTGAGCATGAGTACAAAAGGAGCCACGCCACTGCCATTGGATTTGCTTCTAGAGGCGAAACAACCAGTCAGGTGGGTACGACTATCAGGCATGATATCTGCGGGGAACTATTCAGCGGGGAACGCACAGATGATTTATACTCCTACAACTAGCTGGTTGCAAATGCGATGCCAACCCAGTGAATGTAAACGCACCGAGAAAAAGGACCTGTAGCAGCACCAAGGGGGTAATCGAGCAGCGTACAGGAACACGGATTGAAACATACCAAAAAGCTGATACGAAGTATGTTGACTACTTTTTTGGTATTTGACCAGAGTGCGCAAGTACGCAACAGAAAGATATCTTTATTGTTACATAAAGTTGGTCAGAAAATCTACGAATGTGACTGCCATGGACCCACATTCGGCACAAGCCAGGATTGCAACGCTGTTCCCTGACGAACTGTGAGTTGAAAAAAATGGAGACACTGATGATGTTCTTACAGTTAAAGGCTTGCACGAAGACTGGGCACATCTGTATTGGTGCATATTAGCATCTCGACTGGAACCTAATAGCAATCGTCTTACATTGGTTGCTCTCCAAGGAGCTGTGAGGTCCTCTTGAAAAACTGGATAAGCACGAACTTCCTATTACTCCGATAATGCAAACATACCAGCCACACGAATACTGCACAAGGAAATGGGCAAAAGACGACACAGAACGAAAAAAACTTTCAAAATGCCGAATTTCAGGTTTTGCAAGTATTCGATCTAGAAGCATTTATCTACACCACTTGTCTTAGTTCATAATAGCACTGGATACCGTACCTCCTTGTCCAAGTTGATGACCAGGTCAAATATCTGTAGCATGTTTATCAACGATCTTAAACATTTCTGGCGCAACATATCAACGCACGGAGATCGCCAGGATCGATGCTTTATTAACACACTTAAGCACCCTTATCGATATACGGCATCTTTATGTACAATGACTGACCTGATGCATGCTGAAAGACGGTTCAAGCAGGCTTGAAAGAAGTGACGAGCTTCGGAACTCACGTGTGCATTTATCGTACTTAAGATATCTGAAACGGAGAACAGATATTCTCCAGACATAGTGAACCACAGAAACGCCTGCCAGAGGTTTGTGATTGCGGGCCGTGAGTTTACGCCCTTCTCTTGTACCAGGGAGGAGGCTTCAGTGACGCCAGCGCCGCTAACATTTGACGACGAGCCCGAAAGCTTTAATACGCCACGTTGGAATATGCGGTGCTATTGTATCCCTTGGTTACTGATGATACTGATCTCTAAAACCCACGTACTGTGTTCTTGATATTGATGGCACATACCAGTGTTCTGCCAGTTAGTGCTCAGGTCATTCGATTCGTGACTGCGAGTTGCACCCCAACAATAGTGGTGTTCAAGTATTCTTAGATTTGTCTAGGTTTGGCTCAGGAGCCTCGGGAAGTTTGCCATGAACCAGCGGCAACTTGGCTTCAAGGTTCGAAAACCATGCCTCCCCTTCTTTGTCCTCACCTACGATGCTTGGGGTGTCTTTCAAGGCGCAAAAATCAACATCTGTCATATCCCGTGCCACACAAGTCAACTCCACTTCTCCAGAGCCCAACTCTGGACCAAGTGCACCTTCTGCCTTATACCAAGTCCACATTTCTGCAAGTCTGCACCTCCGCACCTCCATTCCCATATCTGCTTCTCTGCTTATCTTTAACTCTTTCACCCCTATGCCTTGTTCCTCATGCTTCACACTTTTGACAGACATTTGAAATGCATAATATCTCCACATTCTGATACCTCCCATTCTGACTCCCTTTGACACTTCCTGACATCTTCTGACACTCCTGACTCACATTCTGCATGACTCTGGTACTCCAGTGTCACCCGTGTTTACTTGTTCCTGTAATATATAAACTCACTCCTTTTGTATTTTGTATTCTAGAGTTTGAATATCAACAAGCCCATGTAGTGCTTTGGTACTGTAGTATATGAACAGCCGAGGTTGACAAATAGCCATGGCTCATGGGCCAGCCAATTGTTAGCCGACCTACGAGTTGCACTTGTAGGACATGGATGGGCCGAGATGTTAATTAAAATCCTGTGTGATATGAGTCGGCTGAGGGGTTATTTTAGTAAGGGTATTTTGAGTGATGGGTGGGTCAATATGTGGTGGTTCTGTGTGATATGAGTGGGCTGAGAGATGGGTGACCTGTAGGTCTCGGGTGGGCCAAGGGATGGGCAAACAGGTCTTGGGTGGGCCAAGGAATGCATAACCCATAGGTCTCGGGCAGTGATTGCCCGGACTACTAGGGATTAGCTAGGAGTAGCAAATAAGTATAATGTCAAGTCCGGGTTCAATCCTGGAATTCCCAGATAGTCCGGAGTGCGCGGAAGGGCGGAGTTGGCGGGAATCCCTGAGGGGGGTCAGAGGTGTAAGGAACTTCGGCTTCAGCTTATGTGCTGCACCCCTGTACGAGTTCTGTTCCTTGATTTCAGAGCAGAGGGTCGGAGATCAATCCTAAGGTCAACTTAAGGACTGAGGGGGTTCAGAGTGGAGCAGATCAGGAGAGAATGGGATTTAGTTGATATTTGAACTAAGGAAATATCAGAGAGTACAAGCGGGTTTATATACTGAAGAGTCTGGAAGATAAAAAGATGTTTAAAGTATGTCGGACGAATCGGAGTTTTGGGTTTCTGGAAGAAAGTAAGGAATGAATTGGAATGGCATCAGAATGGTGGAATAATCACTGAGGGCAATGGCACAATAATTGCGAGGCAAGGGGAAAGGGAATTATTGATAGGAACTGTGGATGTCAAGAAATGTCAAAGGAAAGTGACATATGTCAAGAAATAGCCGAGATAGGAATACAAAAGTCCGGGTTGGGAATGCAAAAGTCCGGGACAGGAATGTGGAAGTTCGGGATGGGAATGTGAAATTCTGGGATGGGAAATACGGGGTTCGGAAGGTCCAATGAAAGAGAAAATCTTCTAAGGTAAAGTCTGAGGCTCAGGATTTGGGATTTGATCATAGGGGGCCAGAATTGGGCTGGATGGGTTGGGAAAGTTTTGGGATGTGACAGTATCCCCCTCTTAGGCACAAACCCTTGAGTGCCTGAATAGGAGTCTGTGATAGGAAATAGAAGTATGGCAGATTTTGAAAATTAGGGATCGATCTGAGGTACCTTGCGACTGTTTACTGCCTGTTGTTTAGTTCCATCATCCATCATGTCTACTCACTTGCAATCCAACGACAAAATTGCCTGTCTCCAGCAGGAAGAGGAGGAGTGCATGTGGGAATCCGCCCAGAGCATCCAGGAGGCCAGGGAGAAGAAGGCCCGGCAGGAGGCAGAAAAGCGTGAAGAGGTGAGGCGGAAACTCAAGGAGGAAGTGTGGAGAAAATTGGAGGAGGATGAGAGGAGGCCAATGAAGCCTACCAGGGGGCTGTTGTGGCACAGCTGTCGGGAAGCCGACAGGTGCTCTTGGACGGTCTGGCGGCCTTCCTGGTGGCTCAGGGGTCCTGGTTTGGGGAGTCCAGAGAAGGCTGGGGGGCGTCAGAGTGGAAAGGAAAGGAGAGGGAGGATGGAGAGGGAGGTCAGGGGACAGATAGGGAGGATGGGTGTTAAGTCCAGGTTCATTCCCGGAATTCCTGGATTGTCCGGAGTGCGGAGAAGGCGGGGTTTGCGGGAATTCCTGAGGGGGGTCAGAGGGGTAAGGAACTGCAGCTTCAGCTTATGTGCTGCGCCCCTGTACAAGTTCTGTTCCTTAATTTAAGAGCGGAGGGTCGGAGGCTGGTCCTAAGGTCAACTTAAGGACTTAGAGAATCGGAAGGGAGAGGATCAGGAAGGAACAGGATTTAGTTGATATTCAAACTAAGGAAATATCAGAGAGTACACGCGGGTTTATATACTGAAGAGTCCGGAAGATATAAAGATGTTAAAGTACTATTGGACGAATCGGAGTGTTGGGTTTCCGGACGAAAGGGAGGAATAAATTGGAATGGCGTCAGAATGGTAGAATAATGACTGAAGGCAATGGCGCAATAATTGCGAAGCAAGGGGGAAGGGAATTATCAATAGGAACTGTAAATGTAAAGAGGTGTCAAAGGAGAGTGACATATGTCAAGAGATAACCAAGATAGGAATACGAAAGTCCAGGACAGGAATACGAAAGTCCGGGACAGGAATGCAGAAAGTCCGGGATGGGAATGCGGAAAGTCCGGGACAGGAAGTATGGGGTTCGGAATGTCCAATGAAAGAGAAATCGTCTAAGGTAAAGTCCAAGGGTCGGGATTCGGGATTTGGTCATAGGGGCTCGGAATTGGGCTGGATGGGTTAGGGAAGTTTCGGGATGTGACAATGGGGATGAGGAGGAGGATGAGGGTGAGGAGGGGGGTGAGGAGGATGGGGATGGGGAAGTAGTGTAGAATGTCCCATTGGTCTCCTCATGTACAATTAGCATAGTTTTGTTTTGATGAATCGAAAATTGCATTTCCACCCTCATTCGAGCGAATTAAGGGGTCAGGACTTTCCAGGATATGCGGAGTGAAAGTCCAAGATGAGTTCTGATGCATGAGCAAGCTCGGTCACAAGGATCCAGGAAGTTTCTTCATCAGTCCCTTTGTAGCCCACCCATTTTACCAGGTACAGGAGTTGGCAATTCCTGCATCAACGGTTGATTTTGGAGTCTAGGATTTCAGAGATTTCGTATTTGGGTTCTCCATTGACTTTGACTGGGGGAGGTGGGGTTCGGACCTGATTCAGGATGGTGTTCGGAGTTGTGGGTTCCAACTGAGAGACGTGGAAGACGGGATGGACAGCATGCATGGAGTCCGGGAGTCAGAGGGTGAAGGACAGGGGTCCAGCTTGGGCAATGATGGGATAGGGGCCGAGGTTCTTTTCCAAGAGTTTCTTGGAAGAGCGAGTAGAGCAGAAGTACTTTGCCTTGACAAACACTTGATCTCCGATCCAGAAGTCTGGTGCCAGGAGTCATCGGAAATCCATGGGTCCTTGGTAGCGTTGTTGAGCGTGGGCCATTTCCGTGCATAGGAGTTCCTGTAGGTCGACTGCATATTCACGGGTGTGGGAGGAGGTCAAGTCCCTTTTGGGGTAGACCCAGACGTTGGGGTGGTAGCCTTTGTTAGCGAAGAATGGGGATACTCCTGTGGTAGCGCTAGGGGCATTATTGTAGGTGAATTCTGCGAGGGGTAGGAGTTCCGACCAATTGTCCTGTTGGTAGTTGCAGTAGATTTGGAGGTACTGCTTGAGGGTTTGGTTCACCCGTTCCATTTGCCCGTCGCCTTTGAGATGATATCCCAAAGTGAAGTGAAGTCAGATGTCGAGGGCTTTCCTGAGGGAATGGAAGAAATGGGAGATGAACTCAGAACCCCGGTCAGAGGTGATATGGGAGGGAACTCTATGCTTGGAAAACACATGGAGCAGGAATAATTTCGCAAGGCTCGGAGAGTTGATAGTGTCGTGAGTGGGAATGAATATGGATTGCTTGGAAAGGCGGTCAATGAGTACGAGGATTGCGGTATACCCGCCAGAAGAGGGAAGTTGTTCAATGAAGTCCATGGAAATGGAGTTCCAGGGCTTTTTGGGGATTGGGAGCTGCTTGAGCATCCCGTAGGGGCGGTGTCTAGGAGTTTTAGCTCAGGCACAGGAGGTGCAGGAACTGACATAGTTTTTGACAAAGGTGTGGAGTCCTGGCCAAGTGTATTCCTGGCAAACGAGCTCTAATGTCCTGTTTTGCACGAAATGTCCGGACAGGGGGTGGTTGTGCTTGTATCGGAGGATGCAAAGACAGAGGTCCTTAGCTTCTGGGACAAAGATACGATTGTCGAGCATCAGGAAACCATTGGGGCTGACAGCCCACCAGGAGTCCAACGAGTTCGAAAGATGGAGGGAAGCTACAGGGTTGGAGGACAGGGAATTTAGGATGTCCTTGTGAATGTCTTCAATGTCAAGCAGGGATGAGGCCTGGAGGAACGGGGCGAGTAGGATAGTGGCTCGTAGGGACAAGGCAAGCTGTTCCTGAGTGAACACTGGGCGGGGGTTGTGGGGATTGACACGAGCATAGTCCTTATCCCCTCTTTTGGGTAGACGTCCCAGCGTCTAGTGAGGGAGTCGGGCTTAGCTCCTAAGCATCTGGGGCAGAAGCGGATGACGAGGTTGAACTGGGATAGAAATTCCGACCAGTGGGCTTGCCGGTGGGTCAGAACTTTGGAGGTGGAGAAGTATTCCAGATTTTTGTGGTTGGTAACGACATTGATAGGGGTGCCGGAACCTTCAAGGTAGTGATGCCAATGCCGGAAAGAGAAATATTCGTGGATAGCAAGGAGTTCCTTATCATGGGTATCGTAGTTGAGTTTTGGGGCTATCAGGGTGTGGGAGTAGAACACAATGGGGCAGAATTCCTTGTCTGGGCACCGGATTGAGAGGATTCCCGCAATAGCATAGTCCAAAGCATTGGTTTCAACTGTGATAGGACAGTCCAGAATCCAGTGAGTAAGGATAGAAGCTTGGGTGAAGGCGGAGTGGCAGGAATCGTCGAAGTTCCAGGGGGCATTTTTCCAAGTGAGTCGGGTGAGCAGGACAACAATGTTGGAGTAGTTGAAGATGAAGCAACAATAGAAGTTGGCAAAACCGAGGAAGGACTGAATATCCTTGACTTTCTGGGGTTTGGGCCAATCTTGGACTGCCTGGACTTTTTCCAGGGACATAGTCAATCCCTGGGGGGAGAGATGGTAGTCCAGGTATTCAATGGAGTCCGAGTGCCACTCACACTTCTCTGGTTTGGCATAAAGTCTGTGTTTCCAGAGATTCCGGAGGACTTCCCAGACATGTTCTTTGTGAGAAGCCATGTCATTGGAGTAAATGAGGATGTCGTTGAGGTAGACCATGATGCAAACATCTAGGAGGTCTGCGAAGACACTATTGACAAAGTGCTGGAAGGCTGCAGGGGCGTTAGTGAGCCCAAAGGGCATCACCAGCCATTCGTATGAGCCATAGCGAGTCTGGAAGGTGGTTTTCCATTCATCCCCGGGAGCGATATGGACAAGGTGGTATGCATGGCGGAGGTTGATTTTAGTGTATACCTTGGTGCGGCTAGGGGAATCAAGGGGGTCGGAGATCAGGGGTAAGGGATAGCG